>VURO01006552.1:4334-15176 GCA_015108175.1 Pelvicachromis taeniatus
TAAGATTTCTGTCACTCCACCCGATAAATAGCTGCTCTTATCGTATGCACACGTGCAAATCGCCTAACATCTAACAACAGGGGAAAGCCTTTGCTTACCTTGAGCCATGATGTCATCATTTTACCTACGATTTCCAGCTCAAATATGCTGCTTTTTTTTTTTAAAACTGGGAATTGGTTTCAACAGATCCTCGCAGTGTACAAGACCTTTCCGTTCACAGCGACACACAAATATGCCTCAAGTGATGGACGGCGAAAACGAAGAAGACAAGTGGAGGAAAATGCAAATATGCTGCCGGTTAGCCGCCAGGCTCCGTGTGAGGAATCGTGTATCTGCTTATGAATTTGCTGAAACTGTAGGAAAAGGGAAAGATTGTTGGTGTAGTCCAAGTTTTGGCCTGTTGTGTTTAAGCAGGTTTTTTTTGTCACTTGCAGGTAAACTGGGGAGTGCAGTGATGAAAATAGGGCTTGTATTTCCTTAAATGCTATCGTGAAACACTCAGCTATGGTCTGATGATTCGGGGGGGAAAATCTATAAGGGTTCTTAAACGTATCCTGGCAGCCAGAGCAGAAGGTGGGAAATACACAAAAAGATGTTGGAGAAAAATATTTACCAGAAAGTTAATTATAACTATATATTCTATATTTCCTTGCGTGATAAATGTTGATGATACAACTGTGTGTGTGTGTGTGTGTGGAGTAAATTTCAGCATCTTGTTGCCGACTGATTAATTCACTCATAAAACATTTTCTTTTTGTTTGCTTTCCCATCAGTCATTCCCAACACCCTCAAGGTCTCCCCCAAGGCCCCGCCCCCAGTCATCCCAGAGGGAAGTGACCTAACTCTCTCCTGCAACGTCACCCGGGAGCTCATCCACCCGACCTACCTGTCCGTCACCTGGTCGGTGAAGAAGGGGACGACGTCAGAGGAGATTTTGACGTTTGGTCCTCAGGGAGACGTGGTCACGGGGTCCAGGTTTGCCCGGCGTTATGCGGACGGAGGCATCCGATTGGTCCCCGGCAGGAATGGAGTGTTTGAACTGGTGATTTCCAGAATGACGACGTCCGATGAAGGGAATTATGAATGCAACGGGACAGAGTGGACGCACGAAAGTGGAGGAAATTGGATAAAAATCGTGGAGAGTACCAAAGAGATGGGAACCGTTACAGTTACTCCTACAGGTAAGAGTTACACTATTAGTCGCACAGCTGATGCTTTCTTTTGGTTAAATTAACTATTAAAAAAAAAACATGAAACGTGCTTTTCAGATCCGTCTCTGCCAGACAGATGCATTGTATTTCATTGTAGAGGATGATGTCATTCTGCCCCTAGCTGAGCCTGGTTCTGCAGGAGGTCACTTCCTGTTAAAAGGGAGTTTTTCCTTCCCACTATCATCAAGTGCTTGCTCACATTTGGGGTTTTCTCTGTATTATTAGGTCTTTTCCTTACATTATAAAGCGCCTTGAGGCGACTGTCGTTGTGCTTTGGTGCTGTATAAATAAACAGACTTTGAAATGTGTTATGAAAGATGTCCTGTATCTGTCCTTGTGCCAGTGGAGCTGAATCACTGTTAGAGAAGATGCTCTGCTGCCTGTGCAGTAAGTGGTGAAGAGGGTGGTCAGGATTTTACACGATTGTTCGCTGACCTATCAGAGACAAAGACAGCCACCCTTATTACTTCATTCAGTCTGATTGGCTGATCAGCTCTCGCAGAAAACCACGATGGTGCGCAGCATTGTGATAGTAGGTGGCGTGAAAATGTGAGGTGAGCAGAAAGGGAGACAGCACAGTCCCCTGTGGAGCTCCAGTGCTGCACACAGTATTGCATGGGATGGTGGATGTGTTTACTGACATTTCCTGTAGCTTCTCCCTCAGCAGGAGGCGATTCTCACCGTGCAGCTTTCTGCAGCATGTAGTCTCTCAGACTCAGTCTGTGTGCAAACTGCAGCAGGTCATGACTTGTCTATGCGTCACCTCCGTCACATGTGACATGAAGGCAACTGGTTAATAATCATTAAACTGTGATGGTACAGGAACCAGACGGGAGGTTTTCCATAAAAGTGCTGTCTTCCCCTGTTTCAGGCTGAGGTTGTAAATGTGACTCAGGATAGCTGACAGCTGGGTAGCACAGGTCCTCAGAACCTCGGGGCTGATGCATTCAGGGCCTGCAGCCTTGCTCAGGTGGATTTTCTCCAGCTGTCTCCTAACTTGGCCAAAAGTCAGCGCTTCTAAGATGTAAACCCCACCCTTCCTCAGACTTTTGAGAGTGTTACTTCACCACGTGTCATGGCTGTCTGCCTCTCAGTATTTCCCACTACACTGTTCACGCATCCATCCGTACACACTCACTTCTAATAATACTGACTTTCACACCTCGTGCGTTTCTTTTGTTTTTTCTTACTTTCATAATTTTGTCACATTTAATCATTCCTGGCTTCAGTTTGACTTTGGAGCCAGGTTGTGGCAATGCGGTGGAGTGATAGATCAGTTGGACGCCAGTTTTAACAGACGGGTTTATTCATACAGGTATGCTGCTTAATAATGTCAGATGCAAGCGCGATGGGGACGGTTTAAAAGATGATGGTTAGATAGTGGAACTGACATAAGGACAGGTGGTGAAGATGGAGGGGGGAGGTTGAATACCGTATATCTTCCATTAGTAGCCCCGGCGTTTATTTAAAAAAATTATCCGGCCGGCCCGGCATTTAAGAGACTGGCAGTTGTTGGAGACAGGCTCTTATTCCCTTCCCGGAATTGTCACGGAAGTGAGAAGGAAAGAGGACCCAGGCGCGGTTTTTAGACTGAGATGAAAAGACTGCGTTTACTTACAGTGCTCCAAAACGTATTCCAACAGTTCACAAATAATGCAGTTCCCAATTGTGCTCCTCCTTTGCTCCCGAGTGTCTCCTTGTCTGTGGTAGCCCAGTGCAGGAGTGGTGCTCCCCGATTGGAAACAGCTGGCCGAGTGATGAGACGTGGGAGGACCGACAACATCTCATCATTCGGAGGGTTTTCGGAGGGTTTTTTTGGGGGTTTTTTGAGTGACGTTCGAGTCACACTCCATACCAGTTGGTGGCAGTAATGCACCATTCAGTTGTTTGCCAACAAAATTTGCCAATAAAATTTAAAAAGAAGAAGAAGAAGACAGCGCAGAGGGACTTCTGGGTTGAAGGTCGCCCGGCTACTATTGGGGACCAGCGTTTATTAGAAACCAGCGTTTAAAAGAGACAGGCTACTAATGGAAGATATACGGTATATAGTATACAGGAGTAACATATGCTTCCAGTCAGATGAAGTCTTTCAGGGAATGCATTGGATATTTCAGAAAGACAATCCTAAACCATATCCATCATCATCTGCAGCTGAAATTAGCTCTTGTATATATAAACCAATTTTCTATTGTGAAATTTGCATTTTTATTTTTTTGTTTGTTTCTTACAGACAGCAAGACTTCAAGAAATCTCAAATTTTACAGAGAAAGAACTGTATCCAGTGATATGCTAGACTGTGGATGATACATTAAAAAAAAAAACTGTTTTTGAAATTCACAAAATGTACAGAAAATAGGTACATTTAACTCGATATGAAATATATTCCCATGCTTCTTATCGCTATGATTTTATTTTAAAACGAGATATAAGAACAACCTTTTGCTCATGATCACATTGAGCAAAAGACTGGACTTCTTTTTTTCCCCTGAGCTTTTATCTTTTAAACCAGGGGTCTCAAACTCCAGTCCTTGAGGGCTGGTGTCCTGAAACGTTTCCATGTGTCCCGGCTGCAACACACCTGAATAAAACTAGTAGGTCATTAGCAAGACTATAGAACTTGACTGCATGCTGAGGTGGCAATTCAGCCATTCGATTCATGTTACAGCAGCTCAAGAGTGAATGAACACGGTACAATAAAAGTACTTTTAGAATACATTTTTCCAAACACTTAACTTCACTTTAATTTAGTTGAGTAGGGTTAGGGGTTGCCACGTCAGCATGTAATCAGGTTCTATAGTCTTGCTAATGACCTACTAGTTTTAATCAGGTGTGTTGCAGCCGGCACATGGAAAAGTTTCAGGACCTCGAGGACTGGAGTTTGACACCCCTGTTTTAAACTATCAGTCTGATATTGCTGCATAAAGGAGTCAGCCCATTTGTTTCCACCGAAGAGAAAAAAATATATGAAATCTCATCAATGTGTAGTTGATTTATTTTTTAACAAACTCAGTCGTTTCCTCATACTTGTTCAAATATGTGGAAATAGTGGATTTGCTGCAGACTGTATTCAGCTTCACATCACACTAACAGCGGTGCCCACTGATTTCTTCTTAAGTTAGTTTGATAATTATAGCTTGAAAATCTGATTAGATACAGTATATATGGCTTCAATTTGCTGCTTTTGTGACTAAAAAATAAAAAATGCTAACACTCTAGTCACATGTCTCAAATCTTTCCATTTGGGTCTTTTATCCCATTGAAAAGGCAAAAATGAAAGGAGTTCCTTGCGTGTCACCTTGAACAAAATAAAAGCGCCCTGAGTGAGAGATGTTACATCAAATTTATTGCATTCAAAGTCACTGCAGTCTCAACAATAGTAATGACAATGCTTTCGCAGTAAGGTTGTTTCACTCGTGATTTAGAATAGATCATCATAGCGCTGAGACGTGCTTGGGAATCTGTGCCAAGGGCTCTTAATGGCTTTTTTAAAATCCCCTCCAGTTTATGAACTTCATGCCGTCTTGTGGAACTCTTGTGAATATAATTTAACACACATTGTGTGTCTCACACTCTATCCTGCTATTATTCTCCATCCTGCCTCGGCGGGCCCTGGGCAGAGAGCTAATGTGGGTCAAAGCACTGACTGCTGTGGAGAGGCTATCCTCATTACAGTCGCCACCACTGGGACCGCAAAAGCCTTTTATGTTCGTCTATGACCTGAAAGGTAAATACACTCCAGCTGCAATTTACATGTACTGCAGGCTTGCAGCATAAGTCATGCTTTAGAAGTAGAGAATTATGTCTGCTTAGGGTGAAAGCCTACTTTAATCACTGATACAGAGCATTTACACTTTGCAGTAACTCACAGAGTTCTGATTATTTTAGACAATAATCTGAGAACGTTACTGGGACTACTACAGCTTGAGTGTCCTATACTTGCTTGATTTTATTCAAACAGTTTTAAGTAGGTATACATATTATGTAGATGTGAAATATTTCACCCTTTGATTACGCGCTGCACTCCAGTTAAACTCACAACAGTTTAAAACGAAGACAAAAAAACCTGCAGATGCCAGAGCAGAGATATCATCTTTTCTATTCCATGCATTCTACTTCCTGCTACCCTGAAGCGCAGATTACGTCCAGTCTACAGAGGTCTGATAAGCACACGTCTAACTATGCAGCTCTTTTTGTTTTGTTTTTTTCATTTTTCACATTTTTCAAACGTGTGCTCTTCACTCTCTGTGCAAGATCTGCAAACAGACTTTGATGTGTGCAGTTACCCTTTAAGGTAAACTTGCAATGAACAGCTGTAAGATCTGCCGCTCAGCACAAATGCTATATGCTACAGCTTTTTAATATCCCAATTACAGGAATCATTATCAAAAAATGTTTTGTTGTTTGAGGGGAACCCAGAGAGAGAGATCTATGGGTAAAAATAGGGGTGGGGTGGTCTGACACCTCAACAGACCCATTCATAGAACAACAGTCCAAAAGCTGCAGCTTAAATGTTTTGGATCAGTACATACTGGAGGCGTTTTTGGTTTTGTTTTGATAGCTGATTTCTGTTGTGGACTGTTTGTCATCTCTGTATGATGCTGATATGCAGTTTAGTCACAGTCTCATGATAGTATAATCAAATAATTAGGCACAATTTGGTGTAAAAAAAAAGCTGAATCTTTTGTTTGTAATCCATTTAGACTTTTTTTTTTTTCTCTTTTCTTCTTAAACTTATGTGGAGCTCTGAGTTTTTATCAATATACTGTCACGCATCTGGCTAGTACTGGGTTGGACCCCCTTTTGCCTTCAGAACTGCATAAGTCTATCATGACAGGGCGTCATCAAGGTGAGGGATTTTGGTCGATATTCACATGAAATCACACTTGTAGATTTATCAGATGCACATCCATGATGGAAACCTCCTGTTCCTCCACATCACAAAGGTGTGATATTGGTCTGAGATTTGGTGACTGAGTACGGTGAACTCTCTGTCATGTTTGCTTTGTAACATGGCGCCTTGTCCTCCTCAAAGCAGCCATCAGAGCATGGGTACCATGTGTTCATAAAGGGATGGACATGGTCAGCAGAAATACTCTGTTGCATTTAAATGGTGCATAGTTGGTACTAAGGGGTTCAAAGTGTGCCAAGAAAAGTATCCCCCACACCATTACATCATCACCACCAGCCTGAATGGTGCTTTCATGATGTCTACAGCATATTCTGACTTTGAATGTTGGTGCAGAGCTGAGACTCAGAACAGGCAACGTTTTCCAATCTTTTACTGTCCCGAGTTTGTGCAAACTATTTCCTGTTCGTAGCTGACAGGAGTGGCGCTCAGTGTGATCTGCTGCTGCTGTAGTCCATCACTTCAAGTCTGGATGTGTTGTTTATTCAAAGATGCTATTTGCTATGCCTTGGTTGTAACAAGTGCTTATTTAAGTAACTTTTTTACTTACTTATACTCATCGAGAGTATATTCTATTTTTGATTGCTCTCTTTCTGTTTCTTTCTTCTGTGTTAATTTGGGTATTGTGCTACTGTAAAGAATGTTTTCACTTGATTTCTTAGATTTAAACCTACTAAAAAACTTTAAAACAACAAAGAAAAGTCTTAAGCACACTCACTGAAAAGATAAATATCCTTGCAGCATCAATGGTTAGTGGCTTTTTAAGAATGACATCCTTTTAAAGTATGATCTCTGTTCTTCAACCAGCTTTTACTCTTTTTTTAAAAAAAATAAATTTCGAAAGGAAACAAAATGCAAAAAACAAAATAATGATAACGCTGTTATTTTCTCTAGTGCTGTGAAGCTGAGATGAACTCACAGTAAGCAGATAAACGTGATGTACAGATGATCATCGCCAGTCAGAAAACTGAAGAAGAAATAATCCAGTTAAAACAGACTGATTTGTACTTGATATCAACTTCAGGCAAAGTTGGTCATTACCATAAAACTCCTGATAATAATTATATTAATTAAAATATTGTTATGAAATTAGTTTGTATCTTACAACATTTTTTGTTTTTATCATAGAGCCTAGACATTTACCAGATTTATTAGGTATAATACATTTAGGCATGTGGACATGGTCAAAATGACCTGCTGAAGTATGTGGCAAAAACGGTTGCTCTGCTGGGATTTTCACAGAGAGAGCTTCAACCTGAAGGGTAGGCAACAATAACTTAAATGCACAGAATACACAACACGGCAAACTACAATTTGCATGGGGTCACCGAAATTGGAGAATAGAAGATTGGAAAAAAACACTGATTCACCTGAGTGTTTCTTTGTGGTAGGGACAGAACTTAGTGTAAACAACACAAAAGCATGGATACATCTTTAAATCAGCGGTTCAGGTTGGGAGTGTTGCTGTAATGGTGCGAGAGATATTTTCTTAGCACACTTTGGGCCCCTTGGTACATATTCTTAAATGCTACAGTCTGACTATTGATGCTGACCATGTCATTCCTTTATAACCGCAGTGTATCCATCTTGTTTGTTGTGCAGAATAATGTGCAGCGTCACAAAGCTCAAATCATCTCAAACTGGTTTCTTGAACATGACAGTGAGTTCACTGTACTCAAAAACCTCTACAGCTGCTAGATTTCAATCCCAATATAGCACCTTTGGGATGTGGTGAAAAGGGAGATTTGCATCATGAATGTGCAGCCAATAAATCTGCAACAACTGTGTGATGCTATCATGTGACTATTGACTGAAATCTTCAAGGAATACTTCCAGCACCTTTCTGCCATGAAGAATTAAGGTTGTTCTACATGCAAAGTGGGTACTAGCATACTAACCATTGAGTTTAAAAGACAGATAAAGCCACCGTGATGTCATGTATTTTTTCTTAATTGATTGCAATTTTGAAAACTCAGTTATGTCATATTTGTCTTTTTTGTTTTGTTTCTTTTTAAGTTAGCGGTTACCATATTAGTGCTAAGCACCAGAGAGCTCATTTGGTCTTATTTTCTGAATTTAATTAGACAATGGCTTTTACCTCATTAGTGAGCGTAGGTCAACACACTCCAAATTCCTTGTTAGGTTTGTTTTCCATAAACACACCAAGCTAATTAACAGATAATAGGCTGTAGGCACTGATGCACACATATAGTCTGACAATCATATAGACAAAATGACAGCATCTCATTCAAGTCAACTGTTTCAAAAAGCTACCGCAAAGATTAGTTTGGGCACGAAAATGTAAATGTAGCCACAAAAACGACACAGCAAGTCATTAAGAGGAATTTTGTGGTTACTGCCAGGGTTATACAATGATCTTTAGCATGATAACACCAGGCTGATGATTGGTATAAAAACACGGAGAACTGTGTCTGACTTTAAAGAAAAATCTGTAAAATGATCATTATCTTCTCATTCATCCACCACAAGCAACTATCCGTGCAGAATTTGTTGCTATGTAACAATCTGGTCAGAGTTGTACTCCTACAACTCCAAAACTTGTTTTTTTCCCCCCCTCATTTAGATGCAAACAAATGTTGTGCGGGTGCATTTTCTGAATTGACTGATACTCTCATTTGTCTTGAGAGAAAACACTCTGAGCTTGTAAGATATGATCAAATGATCTATTGCAGCTAAGAGGATGTAGCGGTGTGATTGTGTTCTGAGATCAGCATTGAAGTTTGAACGTCTACAGTTTATGGATAGCTGGCTGACTGAGGATAATTATGAAGATCAGTGGATTTTACTGAAAACTACAAAACAGCTATTAGACAGATCTTGTGCTTTTTTGTTAACCTCAGCTCGACTGAAGATCAGTGGAAGATAATTTCTTGGACATTTCATTAGTTTAGCAGGAAACATGTTGAAAGCAAAAAAGCTTGTATTTAAAATTCAGCATCTGTGTTTACACCATCACAGCTCCGCCTTTGGCTCATTTCATACCCATTTCCTAAGCTTCCTGTAATATGAATATCAACAGCCATTATGGTCACGGAAAATCCATATGCAATGCGGAATAATAATGAAGAGAAAGTGGTTTCACAAAATGCAAATAATCTCTTAAAACTGCTGCTCAGCGCCTGTAATGAGATGCCGTTTTAATAAGCCTGCGTGTTGAACAACAAAGCCATTTGGTAAACACCATTGTTCATTTGCCTGTTGACACCAGGGCAGCACATGAACTGACACGGACACTGCTGAGCTGCTGTGTGTTTGTGGGTTGGAGTGTGTGGGTGTGTCAGGAAAACAGGCATCGGGAAAGCTTTTGATGAGGTGCTACTGGGGAGAACATTTTAGTGTTTTCGCATCTCATGTTTTTCAATGATTGTTTTTTTAATATTATATATTCAACATGATAAATGTTTATACAAGAGATATTTTATTTTTAACTTGGAGTTTTTATTTACAGAGGAGTCAGTTTACGCCACGGTCACCATACTAAAACTACACAGACTCATTTATAGTAGGAATTATTTTGAAAAATAGACTACAGGGACATCTGGCTTCATCGTTTTGTGTTTGTCTTTCCATTTGAAAAAATACAAAAAATGGATGTATGGTTTGATGGTGACTTGACAAAAATGATTCTTAAATTGCCATTTAGGGCCCAAACAAAAGTGAATTGGAGTTGCTATCAGCTAGTAGTGAAGCTTTCATGCTGACTGAAAAAAGACATACATGTCAATCTTTTTTCATCCAATAATTCTGATCTTCTTTATTTTTAAGCTTTAATTCTGCCACAAGTCTTTTCTCACCACTTATCAGATCTAAAGAAATGGGCAGATAAAAACTGGGGGTTAAAAGTAATTATTCGCTTCATTTTTTTTCAAAATCTGTGCATGTCTGTTTTTTTCATGATTTTCGGTTCCAGACGGACTGAAGCATCCCCACTGCATAATAATCCCACCCCCGTGTCTCACCGTGGGGATGGTATTCTTTCTTTCTCCAAACATAAACAGCATCTCCGCCACCAAAGAGCTCTCATCTGACCAACAGACATGCTTCCAGTACGCATACCGTAAATTCCGGACTATAAGCCGCTACTTTTTGCACAAGCTTTGAACCCTGCGGCTTATTGTCTGGTGCGGCTTTTCTAAGGCTTTTTCATGATTTTTGTGACATCGTAAGAGGATTTGTTTTGGTTTGTTCCGCCATTTTGCCTGGCGGAAAGGCATGTGATCAGACACGGAAAAGAGTGATATGTTGGTCACATGTCCGTCCGCCAACCAAAGTAGGCACTACTTTGTACGGCACGTACGAATTAGCACGAAAAAGAGACTAGATTAGCAAGCTGGCTCTCGCTGGCCCTGTACCCATATCTGCAGCAGGTCTCCAAGGTGAACAGCCTCTGGCATGTTAGAACAAGGCAGCTAAGGGAAGTCGGCAAGTCAGATCCATAACGTCAGGATAAGGATTGGCTCTAAGGGCTGGGTCGGTCGGGCGGTGGTGCGCGGCCCACTTTGCGGGGCTCTTCCGAGGCTGGTGGAGCAGTCGCTCCGTTGCCCTCCACCTGCAAGGCGAGCCATGCACCGCCGCTACTAGCAACTAGCCCGCTCGCTAGCGCTACTAGCCCGCTCGCTAGCGCTACTAGCCCGCTCGCTAGCGCTACTAGCCCGCTAGCGCACCAAAAGAAGATCTACATAATAATACATAATGTGAACAAAT
>VURO01006556.1:7839-20990 GCA_015108175.1 Pelvicachromis taeniatus
CTTCTAGTGGGTAGTTTATTTGTTCTGAATCTTATTCTTGAAATTTAGTTTAATAAATTAAAGACATTGATTGAAGAGTTTAATTAAAGAGATCGGTTAGACAGTAAACTAAAGGTTTATTGAAAATACAGCTGCAGTATTTTGAAGTTTTCACTCTGAGAAACACAAAAACAAAGAATTGTGCACATAGCTAATAAGCTACAACAGCACAAGGTCAGCCTATGTTAAACTTATCCGGAGCTCCACCATTATAAGTTTTCCTTAGGTCACTAAGCAGTGCTGTTTTCAGTTCAATTCAAAAATAAAAGACTTAGATCCAAGGCATCAGAAGGCTGGAAGCTCGGTTGTGTTACAGAAAAAAATTAAAAAATGTAAAAACTGCCCAAAAGAAACAAAATTCTGGTTTATCTCAAAATTTTAAATTGCATATATTGAAGTTTCGACTTACTAAAAATCTTGGGATTTAAAGTTATTTCTGAGTAAGTTGAAATTTTGAGATGCATAACTCAAAATTTTGAGTTATTAAGACAAATTTTAATCATGGTCGCTGTTTGCAACATCCTTTAATTTTGGGACAACTTTGAAGAAATGATATCCGTGGCTTGTTCACTTTGGAATAATGGTGCAGCTGCTGTGATGGGTCGATAGACAGGAGAAATACACCTGAGTTTAAAGATAAACCCTAACCTTTCTGTCTTTCACAAGTTAGACCCCGCATTCAAAAAAAAAAAACGGATCCAAGTTATTTATCAACTCTCAAACTTGTTGTTGAGCTCAATAATACAGGATCGTCCAATACGTCGAATCCTTAAGAGAATAGAAACAAAGGAGGCCGGACTTCCTTCAGCTTTTTGAAAGAGTTAGGGCTAAGTTCACAGTTATTCCAGAAATGTTAAACAGCAGTACAGGAATAAATGCTCTAACAGGCTTCAGAGAAACCACTGTTATCCCCGTAACACATCCTGGTGGTAACAGTTTTTTATCAAAGATCACAACAGTTGAACTTGACTTTAAAAAATTAGCAGATGTCTTTATGGACATTTACTAATTATTGCTGTTCTGCCACAGAAGTTTGCTGTGTTAAATGTTGGTGTGATGAGACCTCCAACCGTACATTGTGTTTAACTTGGTGGTCAGTTTAGGAATAGGTAAAAAGTGTATTTTTGTTTTATCTATGTGTTAATTAACATTGGTAGCCTGTGGTTTGTTGGCTTTCAGCCTCAGTTGGATCTATCTGTGTGTATCTGTTTTTCCTGTCTTCTTCATTAGCTCATCAACCAGTCTTTAAGGATTTGAGCTTGGTTTCATTAGGTACAACCTCTTGGCAGATCCAGGTTATGTGCCAGTGATTGATGACAGCGGCACGGAGCGAGTGAGTTAAATGTTACTGAATCAAGTTGAATTCACTTTAAATTGCACTGAATCAAAGTGAGTGGCTGTAAGTGCGACACTGAACCTGTGGCGTGACCCTCGCTCAGTGGTTCCAAGAATCTGTGGGGATCAAATTTGACTCTCTTTAGCTCAGCCAAAGCATCCATCCCCGTGAGTTTGACTGTGGGTGTATTTATGCATAACGACTTCTCGTGTGTCCACGTGTATCCTTGCACATTTATGTGTACATATTTTCTTTTCTTCATCGAGGGCTATTTCTGAGGGTCAAATTTTTAGCCAGACTTGATCCGATAAGTTTAACACAAAATGGGCTTGATTTGTTTTTATAAAGTCAAATTTTGTTGCAAAAATGCACATGCACAAATGTTGCACTCAAGTGGCTATCCTGCCGTAGCAGAGCTGTTGTTTTTTGAGGTTTTTCTCTTTTCTGGTATGAAAAAGGTTGAGAAAGATTTGAAGTGTGTAGAGGTAGTTTAGGGTTTTACAACATAATAGGTTTGTCAGATCTACCAGCCACTTTGGCAGGAAACTCGAGGTTACTCTCCTGCCATTCTAACAATGAACTTGAAGCTTTTTTAGTACCATTCCCGATCTCAGTCCAGCATCTCCATCCCAGCCATCAGTAGTTGTCCAGTGTCAAACTCATCGCCCATTCTGCTGTGAAATCTCTACAATCTCGCTTCAGCCTGTCTAGTCCAGTTGGTCTTTCTCTAGAATGCTTCTTTAGCCTGTTTGTCACTGTTTGGTATGTGTAGATATGTGTAAGTAGAAAAAAAATAGCTATAATAACCAGTTTCTGTCTAGATTGTCCACTCATCCCTGTTGCTGTTGGATAGATGCTGCTCCTAGAAGCTTCTTGTTGCAGTCTTGTGTTAGCTTAGCCTCTCTTCATAGTATCCCCTGAAACCTGTGGAAGACCTCTCACAGCTGGTTTTCCCACCCCGTCCTCTTCTCCGCCAGTGTCTAGAAACTGTAGCTCTATTATCGCTCTTGATGTCTCAGTCTTTTAGCAGTAGATTAAACCTCTCAGCGGCTCTCAGGCTTTGTAGTTCTTAAGCTTTTCCTTAACATCTCTGCAGTGTTTTCGGTAGGTGAGGTCCTCGTTATTTTTCCCCTCCATCTCCAATTATATTTGCCAGTCATGATGTCAGCAGCCTACAAAGTGTCTCTGGTTGGACCTCGACGGCGAATCACGTGACGCTTGAATATCCAGGTGTTTTGTTACAAGTGGGCGTGCTAAAATGGTGCTTTTTTAGAGAAGTGTTGGAAATGAACTTTAGCAGAATGCTAGTAGATTTCAGCTGTGACTGGAAGGTTTGTCAGTCAACCAGCTGTTGTTCAGGGGCACTTAAAAAATTATGGAAAGTAGCGAGTCCACTGATCACTGGGACAGTTGGTCAAGGTGTTAGCTCTCTTCCCTGTTAGATTTTCATTACAGCTCTGCGGAGAGGTACCGAAATGTCTTTGCAAGCCTACATAGAGAAGGATGTCAGTCGTACCCAGTGGTCGAGCACACCTCTCAGATCTCAGTGACGTAGTAACTGCCACAAGTGATCTTCAAGCGGAACGCAGGAAACTTGATCTGGGGTTTTTTGTTTTGTTTTTTTCTTGTTTTTTTTACGCCAGCGAATTCTTCATTTCTGTCTTGGATTTAGTCGTTTGTTCGTGCTTGCCCACTGGGTGTAAATCTGTATTTGAGACGTGGCATTTTCTGTATGTCGTAGTTTAAAAACGTGCTTATGGTTTGCCTGGTAGCAGGAATATGCCTGGAGAGACTCACCTCCAGCTTTCAACTTGTCGCGCAAGCTCTGCTTTCCAATCTCCTTTGGCCTTTGGTTGCGCGCAGGTACACCGTCTATGGAGAACAAAAGCAGGATTCATCCAGATATCATACTCTAAGCCCAAGTACAGTAGCAGCCGGACCCAGAGTTCTTAAATAGTCCATAAATTGTGAGATTGGATGTTCCTGATGCTCCCTGTGCCCTAAATATGGACTCTTTGGATCGTCTCCATCTTCAAAACTTCCCCCTTCTCTGGGCCACCCTTGTTTTTGAGTCCCAGCTTTAAAAAGAAAACTATTTTCTTAATGGATGTGTCCTGTTTTGGCACCAGTATGAGATCTTTTTTATATTCTAGGACAGCTGCCTTACTGTCTCTAATCTTGTGTGATAAATTGACACTTCACAAATAAAAGCTGCTTTATTTGCTTGGCGCTGATCCAGGATCAGGTCATCATAGCCCTGGATGATAAAGTAATAAATCACACGAGGTCTAACTGCAGATCTGATGATTGATAACAAGTTTGTAATAGTCTCATTAGGCTTTGAAATGAAGAAGGGTAAAATGAGAGCCAGGACGTGGAGGTGAAATCAGGTTTGTTTTAATGTAATCTTTTCAGTCTTTGCATTTCTTCTGTTATTTTGGTGGGACTTTCTCTGCGTGGACCCATGTGCTGCCAGTTGTGATCAGGTTATTCAGCTGGTTTTAAAATGTTCAGAGAAAAGGACTGCAGTGGTTTTTCTGTTGCTGGCTCGCCACCTTTAGCGTCAGTGCAACTTGCCAGTAGTCTTTACGGCTTTTTCACATAAGGTGTGGCCAAGCATGCGGTCTCTTTTTCAGTGCTCCACCTTCCCTCAAATTCTTTCTCACATTTACAGCTGGGACTTTCCCGGCTCGACCGCTGTGTTCTGCTGTTAGCCGACTGGGATTGGTCCCGGGCAACCTTATGGCCACGTTGCAAAGTTTCTTTCAACTTTAAAAAAAGAAAAAGGAAAAAAAAAAAAAAAAGCTGCTGCCGCCTGTCTGCATTGTTGTAGCATGAATCTAAGTGGAGGAGGATACACGGATAAACCTTGATGTCATATTAAAACGTCTGCTGAGGCGTTCAGCGAGCAGACTCTTCTCTGGCGAGCCATCGCTCTCTTATTGTCGGGGAGTGCACGGTTGTGTTGTCGGTGTTTCTTGTCCGTTTTTCCCCCCTTTCCCTGCAAACATTTTTATTTTTTTTTTAAAGAGAAAAAAAAAGCGCATGATATGACAGTCGCGGCGGTGGTGCTGATGATAAAGTCCCACTTCTTGTTGTTGCTGCTGCTTTTAAACGGCCCCGACAGCGCAAAGGGGCAGATGGATTATCTGCAGGTTCATTGCTTTGACTGGACTGACAGATGTTCGGCCTGACAGATGTTGGGCCACTGTAACCACCCGGTTGAACTTGTCCCAAAGATCTCACATTAGTTGCTTGGCGGCAGGTTTGCGACCCCACCTGTGGGTCAGAGTCAGACCCCCCGCCACCCCCCAAGAAAAGGAAGACGAGCAAAGAGAAAGGCTGTTTCATGGTAAACCCCCCATGTTGTGTCGGTGTGTGGAGTCCATGATCTCTTGTGCACGTTCTGTTGTTTCTACATCTGTTTTTTGGTAAGAACCCTCGGATTGCTGCCTCACTATACTGTATATAGAGAAATGCACACGTTCACACTCACAACACAGCTTAACGACATACTCATAATCTGCATTATTTTCATTTACTCTTTATTTTTCTGAACTTGAAAGATATTAGCGTTCTTACAGCAGTATATAGGTATGATTGCTACTCGTTGGGGGCAGGCTGAACGGACAGACGATGCAGAAATCTTTGGAGGGCTGCAGACCTTCCCCGTACATCAGGACCAGCCATGAGTCTCACAATGATGCCAAATGTTTTTCAGAGCAGAGTACACCTTTTAATCTCTGATTCCTCTTCTGTCTCCTCCCCTCCCATCTCTTTCTTTGTACATGTTTTCTATTTATTTAAAGCAGAAATATATGGATTGTATCAAGCATGGAAAGGCAAACAGATGTTACAGTTGACAAAAAAACACAAAAAAAATCACAGGCTTTTATTTTACAGCAGTATATTTGTTTATTCTAGGGACTTGTTTTCTCTCTATTTTTTTTTTTTTTGAAAGAAATAAAAAGTCATTTTCATTCCTAAGCGAGTGTTTTTGTCATGTTTTAACTCAAACAGTCAGAAACTCTGAAAATATTCACCGTTCAAGGTCTCCGAGTGTCAAACAGCTCAGCTTCTGATTTTTAATTGCGCCACCCGAGGGCTTGAGAATGTGTTTTCTTAATGGAGCAACTTTTTTCTTTTTTTTTAACTGAGATTTTTTGAACACATCCACCAGATATTTCAACAGTTTTTCTACCAGCAACGATCCTCTTAAATTTGATCGAGACTGGCAGATTCGACGGTCGCTGTTGAAGTGTGTTTATTTGAAGAAAAGGGCTGTTTGACGTTAATCAAAGGCACGCATTAAAATCTTACATCTGCTTTCAGTTGCAGGCTTGAACCATCAACATTCGTTACTGATGCAGGAGAGTTACTGTGCACTCACCACATCTGAGGGCCTTAAATTGGAGGATGTGGATATAAGTCCGATCCTGTCACGTTAAATTTATTATCCAAATTAACTGCGGGTACAGAAATATGCTACACGTCACCGATAAGAATGTACATTTTCTGTACTGTGCGAAAGTCCTGAGCCAGCCCTTTATTTAGATTTGAATGCACTGAGTTGTGTGCACAGAAAACACACACAGCTCAAGAAATGAAGCAGTGTTGTGTCTGCACGTGAGAACACTTTGCAAAGAACCAATTTGTTAAAAGCAGCCTGTCACAAAAATGCACCATTTGTCCCAAACTCTTAAAAATGTCAAAGATAACACAAACTGACACACACATATAAATGGTATATTTACACCAACAACATGATTCCCACACAGCTGTTAGCTGCATGGTGTGCAGGTGGCTGTGAAGAACATATAAAAGTACCAGATTTTCATCCACCATCAAAACTTCCACCATCTGGAAATCATTTGCCTTCATTTTTCCGCATTTTCCGACAAGGATCCCAAACACACTGGCAGTGCAGTAAAAACACAAAGTGGAACACCATCAGTCATGGATTGGCCTCCCCAGAGCCCAGGCCTCAGCATTATTGCAGCATCTTCCAGAGAACTGGAAACAAACTTTGTAAACGTGGTTATTGTTCACACTGCTGCAGTTCCTCCACCAGCTCAGGTTCAAAAGTGAGTGAATCCCTACAAACTCCCAAACTACAGCAGAAACAAACATGCGTACAGACTCTGTAGTTATGCACGGGTTAAAATGCGCAACTCATCTATTTAAATAGCATGAACTGTTAAACTCGTGCATGATTAAGCTGCGTCCCGCTGCTAACAGTCACTGGATCGTGTCTTTTTGCCCTTTTCGTATATGTATGTGGTCAGTATGGCCCGCTGTCTGGATAACTGTACCGGCACCCTGTGCAGAAGACCCAGTGCTTCACTTCAAGTGTGAGATGGTAAGCACTGGTTGCCTAAACACTGGGTGACGTCAGAGTAAGTTTATTTGGCATCACTAAATACGCTGTTAGTTTGTTTGGAGCCACTTGATCACCTTTAAAAGACGTTGATCCCCTTCTTTATTTATACACCGCTGAATCCAGCTAACCGGCCACAATGCAGTTAAATCTGATATCAGCCTGCAGCATCCTCGCATCACTGCGTATCTGCAATGCATTTGTTTAGACTCATCACTCTAGTTCACGTGGCCTCTTCAGCGTTCCATCATTATGTACCCAATTCCTCGGAGAAAACAACATTTACCACACTGTATAAATGTCATTTACGGTATTCACGACAATAAACGCTGTCACCATTCTGGTAAATCTACGTTTATGCTTAAACCTCACTGAAAAGATGCAAACAAACTTGAGTAAAGCCTCAAAAGATCCCCACACCGTGGGAAACCTCCAGCCTCTGCTCCTCTCCACTTCCTATTTGTTTGTTTATTTAAGTCTGATTAGTCTATACCTCTAATCTCCTCTTGTTGCTACATGTTGGCGTGAAACGCCTCTGATTTGCTCCTCCATTGTCTGCCATGATATCAACACTCCCACAGCGAGGGATTTAGAAACGTGCTTCCACCTCCCGACTCCTGCTGAGCTCTGAATAATGAAAGCGTTTGCACACATTTGTTCCACAATCACATCGAGGGCTGCTCGCTGATGCCGCCGCTGATACATTGGGTCATATTTCAGATTTTTTTTTTCTTCTTCTTCTTCTTCCTGGTTCTTTGTAGGAAATAAATCACTTAAAAAGTCCTGTGCCTGACAAACAGCAGTGTTTTGTCTTGAGTGAATAATTTATTGTTGCCTGGAGTCGCTGGCAGTTTGTCTCAGTGTGCTCGGGATGAAAGATATTTTAGGAGCAAACTACAAAAGGCCGGCATATAAATAAATGCCTTTCTGCACCGTGTTAGCCTGAGCTGCAGGGAATTAACTGTCCTCTCAGGGAGATGTGAGCTGGAGCTGTGCTGCCACACGGATGCAGTTAGGTCCATAAGTATTAGGACAGTTTGTAGTCAGGATGTGATTGAAGTGCAGACTTTAATTCAAGTCACCGTTCAAACAAACTCATTTTAAACACAAGGATTGTTTTTAATAGTTGGATGAAAATCTCCTGCAATCAATCACAGCCCAACTCTAAAACTCGTGAACATCAACAGATGCTGTGTTTCCTCCACTGAGATGATCCAACAGACCCTTAACTGCTGCTTGTTTGTGGGTCTCTCTGTCTTCAGTTAGGAACTAAAAAGCTGCTCTGATGGTTTGATATCAGGTGACTGATTTGGAGTAGCTTTGTTTCTTTATCTTGAGAAACTCTTGAGTTGCTTTTGCAGTTTCACGTCATTCATCCATCTGAGTCGGAGCAGAGAGTTCATCCCTGCACGCCTCACACTTCACCCTGCTGCTTCGGTCAGCGGTCATGTCATCATTAAACACTCAGGACCCGGTTTTACTGGCACGCACATGTGCCAATGCCATAACGCCATGTTTGACAGGCGATGTGACGCACTTCAGATGTTTCTCTGTTTCTCTTCTCCTCCAAACAAGTTCATCTTGCTTTCATCTGTCTGGACTTCCTGCTCCTGAGTGTAACCAGTGGTTTGCACTTTGTTGTAAATCCTCTGTATTTCCATTCATGAAGGCATCTCTTCATAGCCTCTAGTTACAAATTACAGAGTGCTATAAGTACGCTTAAATTGTTATACTTTATGTGATCTTGTAGTTTTATGGAGGTACAAAAGAAGTGGGATGGTGCTGGGACACACTGGGATTAAGTCTTCCCTTCCTGTGGCTTCGTGTCACATGAGTTTAGGGGTCCCTGGACTCGGTGGGCTTCAAAGTGTCGTGGACAATCTTCCCAGATGACCAGTTATTAACAGTCACTGAGAGTCGCACGCTGAGGAAGTTTCAGCACGCGGTGGAATGAAAATGTCTCTCAGCATCTCGAGCGCTGGTTTGCCGTCTCTGCGGTGGATCCAGCAGCACAGAGTGACAGGAAATCCAGGAGTTGTCAGTCCCATTGTGGCGGCTGCCGGGCTGCAGCAGGCCTGTTTGTGACAGCCGACACTCACCGGGAGGAATGTCAGCCCCCACCCCCAGATAAGTTTTGACAGCTGTAAATTGAGAGAGGGGAGGGGGGGTAAGGAGGGAGGTGAGCTGCTATTTTTATCTTTTGTTCAGCCAGGCCTGAACCAGAGAGAGACAGAGACTCCCCTCTCTCTTTCTCTCACTTCTCCAGAAGGCGACGACTCCTTCTGGATCTCTCCTTTCTGCCTGGCAGGAGAAACTTCTGGAGGCCCGACCGAGGCATTAAGACCCGGCCGGTGTGGAGGAACACATCCAAACCCAAGCAAACAGTGCAGACTGTAGAGTGAAGAAGAGATCACAGTCCACGAGGCCAACATGGCTCTGCTGTGCTACAACAAAGGCTGTGGGCAGACGTTTGAACCCGACAAGAACAAGGATGGTAAGATCCTCCCGCATGTTTCTGCTCCTTTACTTTAAACCTGTTACAGCGACTCTCAGTCCTCCTATTATCAAAGACCTGGAGCTGAAGTGGAAAAAAGCTGGGTGTGAGATAATGCTTGTAGGTTTTCTGAAGAAACAGAATTTCCTTCATGATGATGATGTCAAAATTTCCAGCCACCTTTAAAAGAAGCTCTGCACTGTTATTTTGAATGGGCGCACTGGTGAACAGTTTTAATGTAGTGTTTTGGAACTCCATTCAAATTCAGATTGTGTGCACAAAACGTGAACAGCGTGTGCTCGTGCGGGTATTAACCTGTGATCGTGACAGATCGACAGATCACGCGCCGGTTTGTGTGACATCGAGTGGAAGTTGTGTCTATGTGAGAGAGACGGTCTAGTCTGAGATAGCGTGGCTGAGATGGTCGGCCATCTTCCTTCCTTATAAGGGACACACAGCACCTCCACACTGCAGTGACCCTGTGAGCAGCTGGGACCTCAGTGTGTGTCTATATGCAGACTCATGTTGTCTTTCTCTCCACTCTAAAAGATTCCTGCCTCTTCCACCCGGGAGTTCCCATCTTCCACGACGCACTAAAGGTAAACTCTCCTCTTAGAGTCGGACTCGACTGGGAGACTAAAACTCAACGCTAATAGTCTGTCTGTCTGTCTGTCTGTCTGTCTGTCTGTCTCCAGGGCTGGTCCTGCTGTAGGAAAAGGACGACCGACTTCTCTGAGTTTCTCTCCATCAAGGTAACAGGAGCTCAGGGTCCATGCAGAGTTTGTCATTATGAAATTACAAAAAAAATAAATAAGAGAGAGAATAAATTAGGAGAAAACATGGAGCTCTTTTAGTGCTGGGTATTTCCAACATTTATTTTAAAGCAAGTAAAACCCGACTATTGTAATGACATATGATACTTTTTCAGCCATTTAAACACTTTAATTGTGCAGGACAGAGAGGTTAGCTCAGACTGATGAGTGAGGGCTTATTTAGTGGTAAAAATGTATGTTTTATTTTGAAAAGCTGCTGGCCGTTTATCAGGATGAGCACGTTTCATCTACAGCCCAGGACATGCAGGTGGCATTTATAGACGAGAAATGAAGGCAGAGCCGCAAAAACTAATATGGAAGACTATTTTAGCCACTGAAAAAGATAAATAAATAAAATACATGTACAAATAATTCTTCCAGACAGAGCTAAGACTAAAATTTTAGCTACTGGTAATAGTTGTATGTACACAATACATTTAATTGAGTTTTTTAATTGCTCTTAAACGTAGGGAAGCTCGAGTCTGCCACTGAAAGTTTGCACTCTGTATGTTAAAATTTCAAGTTATACAAAAACTTTTGAGAGAATTACCTGAATTTTTTGAAACTTTTGTTTTAGTGACAGAAACAAGCTTCCGTACATTAACCTCTTAAGACCCGAACCTAAAACCTTTAACCTGCCATCTTCAATATACAGTCTACCCTAACACATAAACTGCATGGTTGATGTTTATCTTGCAGGAGTTTAAGGTGAGCAAGGTTGTAATCACTGGTATAAGCTCAAATGACCTTTATTTAACAAAGCAACGAACTAATAAGAAATGAAAAAGTGTTTTATCAGCTATGTGGGATCTGGAATCGCATTCAGAGCTTCGGTTTCTGAGCATGACTGAAGTGACCCGTGTTGTTTTGAACGCAGGGCTGTACCCGTGGGCGCCACAGCAACGTAAAACCCCAGGAGCCTCTGAGGCCGGAGCTGTCGTCAGATAAGGGCGAGATTAAACACGCCGACGGCCGAGAGATAATCTATCAGGGCCCCAAATCTGCAGAGTCGCTGCAGAAGGAGAGACCCAGGTGTGTGCTTTACATTCGCAGTCACCTCTCATTTATATCAGCATCCTTCTTTTTCTGATGCACGTGTGATCGCTGGAGTTTGTCAGGTTGCGTGTTCGTCCCTGTTTGCTTTATCTGTGCGGCAAAGTCACATGGGTGAGGTCACAGGGGTCATGGTGAGGCCTGCTGAGTGTGGCTAGAATAGAGAACACTGTGTGTGTTCATTTCTCTGTTGTAACACTAGTGTGTGTGTGTGTGCGCGCGCTTACAGTTCAGACGAGCCCATGACCAAACTTCCCTACAAGGTGTCGGCGTCGCTGGCTCAGGCGCTGGAGAAACTGGACGTCAGCGAGAGAGGAGATAACGAGAAGAAAGGTACACAAACGTTCACCATTTAAAAGAATCACGACAAACGTTTACAGTGTCGCTTCTTTAGGGTTGGAGAACGAGGCGCGTACAGCTTTGCATGAGTCACAGTTCAAAATAATCCCTGAGCTTCCTGCTTTGAGTCAGCCTCCTTCTGGTTGGCTGGCCTTCACAAACAGAAGGGGTGGGCGGGGCTTCTGTGCTCACAGCCAGAAGCCATGTTAGGGATGTCCTGATGTCATACAGAATCATAAGCAGTCTGAACCCTTTTCTGACCTTGGTATTTAAACATTTAGGTGTTTAACACACACACACTCACTGCTCGCTTTATTAGGTACGCCTCGTTATCACTGGGTTGCCTTCACAGCTGCTTTAATTGTTCATGGATTCGCGATATTTTTGGAAACTTTCCTCAGAGACTTTGGTCCATTTTGACTTGACAGCATCACATAGTTGGTGTGGTCTTCTGCTTCAAGGTTCAGCGTGTGGTGCGTTCAGAGATGCTCTTCTGCAGATCTTGGTTGTGACGAGCGGTTTTTCGAGGCGTCTGATCTTCTGAACAAGGCATTTTCTCCCAGTCAGTCGTGTTTTCTCTTTCACGTCGTTCTCTCTAAGCTCTGATGGCTGTGTGGGAAAATCCTCAAAGTCACTTAAATACACTTATTTTCAAAACAATGAGCTCTGCATTGAGTTTTCTGAAATCGGGTGCGTAAATCTTTAAACGAGGCAAAGTAAGCGAGGCGCTGCACTCAAATCGATCACAGTGAAAGACGGTCGACGTGTATTGGAAACAATTTGAAATATTGATGCTACACCAGCAGGTGTTTCTCATTCAGGGAAAAGTAAACTTTTCAGATCCAATTAAAGTCAGAATCAGCCTGTAAGGCGGTTTTTGTCAGCGTACACGTGTCTCACTCTTACTCCAGATCAGTGATACAACAACAACAAAAAATATTAGGAGTGCAGTCTCTCGCCGCCCTCTACCACCTCATCAGCAGCTGTACGAGCTTGACGTCCTATTGGATGTGACTGCAGCGCGCACCGAGTGTAGTGTTTTTTTAAGTATGTGCTGCACACTTCCTGTCTTATTGAGACGTTTCTTGAAAGAAAAAAAAAAGAAAGTGTTAGTGCGCTGAGAATAATTTGACCTCAGTGCAGCACAAATCAATACGCCAAAGAAAGAGAGACGGATGTAAAAGTGCGCGCACTCTCACTGCTCTGTTAGGATTATTCCACGGGAATAAAACTTGGACTTGTTAGTGCCTTATCGCTCTTTTTGTTTTTTCCAACAGAGAGTCAGGCTGTTGTTTACGGGACCCGCTGCAAAAACGCAGGATGCAAAACAGTGAGTGTCTCTTTGTCGTTTGTGTGATTTCACGCCTGAATCTGAGCCATAAAGCCGAGACTTAACCCCTTTAAAGGATTCAAACTAAAGCAGATGTTTTAATGCACACGTGTGGCATTTTTAAAAAACCATTTATTACACAACGGTGAGGTCAGAGCTTTGTAATATAAAGGATGGCTGAAACAACCTAAAACTTGACCTGGCCCTCTCAGAGGCACACACGCAGTAACGCAGCCGCACTGCTGTGCTTCAGTTTGAGCTCAGCCCGTCAATCCTCTGATTCAGCCTCTGTAAAGTTTATTACGGGCGCCATCTAGTGCACAAAGCAGGCAACAACAACACATCTGCTGGTACTAACTGTAGCGTATCTT
>VURO01006556.1:21010-31072 GCA_015108175.1 Pelvicachromis taeniatus
CTAACTGTAGCGTATCTTTGTTTCCTCAAATGTAGAGAAAATACACAAAATTAAAGCCTCCAGTCACGTGACTGACTTTTCATGTTTACTAGAACTTTATGAAACACGCTGCTTCCTTATGGTTACTGTATATTACAGGTATAGTAGGCGCTGTGTGCCCAGTGGTTGCCTTTTAGTTTTTAATGAAACAGTGAATGAATGGCTTCTACCTACTTTTATCTTTTATTCCTTTAGCAGTGTAAACATACAAGCATATATGGGATTACTACTGTACTCCTAAGCACAAAACTATAAATACTGCGCTTAAAAATAAATTGTAAAAATGTGATTAAGATATGAATTGAACTTTTGTTTTTATAAGTTTCTTTGTTGGAGTGACTCTGGTGTTGATGGCGGCATCCACAGTTAGTACTGCAGCATGAGCGTAACTGTGGCAACCGTGTGGAGTGACCTCGTGATGTTGCTGGTTCAAAGACGGGGAGCAGGTCTGCGATCAGTCACAGTGCAACTTGTCAAGACGATGATGAAAGTGCGATAAGATGGAGTCGGTCTGTAATCAGTTATCTGTTATCAAGTTAGCAATTACATGCAATCTGTTTGTGATAATCAGGCAATTAACTGTAATGAATGAGTGAAAATGGCAAATTTGTTGCCATCTGCACACACACAAGTTGATACTTGAATCCAGAGTGTGGACAGAACCTCACAGATCTGAAACGCAAATTCATAAATAGCTGCTGCAGGACGGCAATTTAACTGCCCGATGACATCGGTGCTTAGCAGCCGTGACTGTAAACAGGAATATAACCAGTTCAATCCAATCACCTACTGCAGAAAGACCACTCATTAGTTCAGACTGACTCAGACTGATGGCAACATGCTGGTGATCTGTCTGTCTGTCTGCCAATTTATAAGCACAGACAGATCACCAGCATGGTTATCTGTCTGTGCTTATAAATTGGATGGTAGTTATTTGCAAAGCTTAACCAATCTGTCTGAGCGTGACTGCAAGCATTTGGAGACTGGTTACCGTCCACTACTTGACTTGTGATAAAAAGCGGTCACGCCAACATCACTAGTTGGTTCCAGTATACTCGTAATCGGTTGCCAAAGATAGAGGGAGTGAGTGGAGAAACTGAGAAAGGAGCGGTGACGCACGCGCACGTCGCTTCTGTGTTTCATATCGTTTTGACCTTTAACCCTTTAAATACAATAAAACATCACAGATCACAAACACAAGCTTCCATGTTCACATATTTTACCTTAAAAATAGTTTACATTAAAAGAAAAATGTTTTTTTGGATTTTAAACCCATTCAGTTTGATCACATGATAAAAGCACACCATGTCTGTGTAGGTTCTCAGTCATCCAGGTCACGGTAGTCTAAGGACCTTGGGGGAAAAAGCGACTGGACTGGAAACTCCTTATATAAAATCACACAAGTATAAATACTTAAGTAACACATATAAAACCAAACAGGCAACAATTCAAATTTAAGGAAAAAGAAAGATCCTTATTTAATATTTAATAAGTAATTTAAATAAATAACTAAATAAGTCCTGACAACTGAAAACTACAATGGCGCCACCTTCCACATAGAAGGCAATGATATAGAATTGGTCATGAACTTTAACCTGCTTGGATCAATGATAAATAATGAGCCACATCAAAGCAACGATGAACTCATCGGATAATGTCTTCAAATCTAAGGACATGAAAAGAAGTCTTGCATACAGTTTGACTGCCTTCATGGTCACCTATAGTTGGACTATAAGAAAACAGGACAGTCGATAAATCATCAGTCTTTTTGAGATTTGGCGAGAAGACAGATTTTATAAATGCCACGGAGGACCAACAGATCAGTCTCGGATGAAATCGAGCCAACAACGTCACTGGAAGGACAGAAATAGCTACTGCTCGCCTACTTTGATTGTCATAAAGCAGATAAAGATCTTCTTATGAATTCATTTTTATTTACTCATCATTTTGTTGTTTGTATCATTATACTGTTTTCATCCAAAAGCCTAAAAAGATTAACTCTGATGGGAAGAACTTCAGGAACAAGGCACTGAGGATAGGATCAGTCGTCATATAGGATGTTTATTCATGAAGTTGCTGTGATTCAGGAACGAACTGATGGCCTTAACTTTATAAAAACAAAAGAAAACATAAAACACTCTTGAGCTCATCTGCTTTATAAGGACCATGAGTGTGATTTAACAAACAGTGCTGACATAAAGGGGAGCTATGCTTTCACTTCACCCTTCAAGGTCTTTACCTTTTCACTTAAATATGGCTGAACATCAGTTAGTGGACAGAAAATATGACATCACCCATTTAAAAATTGAAGAAAAACCTTAAAATTACACATAATCTTTTATGCCTAAATCTCTAAACGGCTTTAAAAAAGAAAAATATTATCAAACGTCCCCACAGCTGAGCCGATGGTCTTTACATTGCATTTCTGTTTTTAGCTCTACCAAGGACCACAGACTGACATGGAGGTCTGCACCCACCATCCTGGAGCTCCCGTCTTTCACGAGGGGTAAGAACAAAAACTCTACCCTGCCACTTGTTTACCGGAGATCATTTTTTTCCCCTCTTTTTACAAAAACAAGCCTAAGCCGCTGTAACAAAACCGTAATTACATTCTTTATTTGCATAGCTCGTATCAAAAACAACAATTAGCTGACTTCTACAAAGGAGGGATGTAAACAAAACAAAACTGAAGGCCGTGCACGCAAAGCAAGAAACATAAAAGCGTCGAGATAAGAGAGTTAATTAAAGATTGGTAATTAAAGCAAATCTGCAACATTAGAAACAGACTTTAGGAGTAAATAAACTGCAAGCGCTGCTTTTAAATCACATTAAGTGTAACGCTGGGCTTCCTACTGCTGGGCAGCTTTTCTAACAAAATCTGAATTGGTCTCATTTCATGGGGATCACGTAGCGTTGTTGTTTCCAGGTTGACACGGCTTGTTTCTTACAAACTGTGACCATTTCTTTGTATTTTCATTTTTTGTTGTTGTTTAGGTACAAATACTGGAGCTGCTGCTGCATCAAGACAACAGACTTCAACGCCTTCCTGGACCAGAAGGGCTGCACCACGGGGAAACACCGCTGGGTCCCAAAGCAGGTACATGCCCCACCTGGAGAATGTACTAGAGAAACGGCAGGCGGGACACCAGGGATCGGATCAAAGTTTGCAGAGAAAAAGGAAAACGGATCTCAAGGGCTGACAACAACATCAAAAAAAAGCTTTACGTAACCTATTTTTGTGTGTACGGTTCACTTCTTCGTCCTTTTGATCACTAACAAACAAAGACTTGAGTGGGAAGAATTATCTGTGATAGCAGACAAAAAACAAGTCGAACAAATCATGTTTACCACAAGTTCAACTGGCTTTGAAGAGAGCTAAGGCAATCCAAATACTCAAAGCAGGACAGGAACAAGAAGTTTTCTCTCTTTCATTGGGTTCTTTTGATTTAGATTTGATCTAAATCCTTTGAGTCACTCCTCGGTCATGTAGCAGTGCAGCAGAGTCTGGTTGTGCAGCTCACTGGTGTGTGTTTGCAGGACAAGAAGAAGGTGGCGTGTCGCTATGACTGGCATCAGACTGGCAACACCGTCGTCGTGACCATTTACACCAAGAATGCAAACCCGGAGTTTTCCAGCATAGAGGCCAACCGGACGGTGGTGAGTGTACCGAAACAGACAACGTACAGCATATGTGGTTGGATGTAGTATGACTTTTAATCAGACAACCTCATTATTAAGTGGCTTATTCTAATAATTAGTGGTTTTATTAGCTGTTAACAAATCAGGATTCAGCACAGCAACAGCTGTTAATGAGATTTAGCTCAACTTCCTGTTGAGTTGCAAGAATTAGTCATTTATTACAATCCTGCAATCCTTTCTGAGATTGAAATGATTTTTACAAGGGTCTATTAATCAGCACATGTAACTGATTATTAACCACAATATGATGGCAACATGTATGTTGTGTATTAGAGAGTGACTGCATTTATGTAACAGGAGATTTTACTAAATTACTTTTATACAGGAGTTTAAGCTCGTTGGTGCTTTAACTTCTGTAGGTCAAAGAGATGCATCATAGAAAGCTTGTACTCATTAACACAGAATGACTCGCATTCAATGCAAACTGTCACCAATCTTTCTGCGAGTGAACGCAGCTATCCTCAGCATTACCATGACAATTTGGTTGCTGCAGCTTCTTGCAGTCCTTTATCATTAGCAAAAAAAAAAAAAAGATTGGTCCTTGTGTGCTGCACAGTGGCCGCTTATTGTTTCTAATACTTTAGCACAGGGGTGGGGGGAACGCCAGGCCTCAAGGGCCGGTGTCCTGCAGATCTTAGATGTGTCCTTGATCCAACACAGCTGATTTAAATGGCTAAATTACCTCCTCAACATGTCTTGAAGTTCTCCAGAGGCCTGGTAATGAACTAATCATTTGTTTCAGGTGTGTTGACTGAGGGTGATATCTAATACCTGCGGGACACCAGCCCTTGAGGCCTGGATTTCCCCACCCCTGCTTTAGAGTGATGTGAACTCTGCTGATTGAAATAGACTTTATAGAGATTTCACTTTATAGAGAAGCCTGCGGAATAACGGCCCTAGACTCTGTAACCGCCATAAACACGTTTCTGGTGACTTTATGAGCTCAATCGCTAGTTTCAGGTCATACTGAGGAAAACATGAAGTTAACCTTGACTAGAGTAGTAGCACCGCAGCAACCAATGAGCATCTAAAGTGAGTGAAACTCAGCGACATGTAGCGAGGTAGTGTGAAATGTCCATATCGATAAATTTCTCTCATCTCTGACGTAGGCAACCAAAGGGACCACGAAGGAGTTCTGTAGGGTTGTAAATAGAGATCCTTAAATGTGCACTTTTGACTGATTGTGAGCAAAACAGCGATGTTCAATAACTGAACTGTTAGATGTGGACAGGGTTGTACTCTACCTTTGATTACAGAAGTTGAAGCCATCGAAAAGGACAGACAAGCCAAGCTTCTGAAAGCTTTTTGCTAATTAAAAGAAGTTATATTTTAACTTTAGCTTCAGAATAAATAGCCATGGTCTAACTCAAGTTTTTTTTTTTCATTAACAGATTTATATATTTACCCATTTATGCAATAAGACCTACACCGTGTCTCTGTCTTCTGTCCTCTCTTTAGCTCTCGTGTCAAATCCAGTTTGAGAACAATAAGATTTTCAAGAGAGAGTTCCACCTCTGGGGGGTAAGTATCTCGTGTCTTCTGGGAATTGCCTTTCCCACTTACACTTGGTGCATTTGAGCTCATATTCAAAGATCAGTGAATGAACTGAGGTTTGAGGGTGGTGGGTGCACATGTTAGTTAATTCACACGTTGGTGATGAACACATTTGAACTAGATTGTGCTTGAATGTTGGTCACAGGTGATCAACGTGAAGCTCAGCTCGGTCAATATGGTCCCATCTAAACTGGAGATAGACCTCCGCAAGGCCGACCAAGTGGCTTGGGGCAAACTGGAGGACCCGAACTACAAACCTGAGCCCGAGCCCGCAGATGACCCGTTCATCGAATCCAACGAGTCGCACCAGCCCAACTGGGACATCGACGATGACGACATCAGCGACTCGGACGAGGAGTGGGCCTATGACAGGCCCAAGAATAACAAGGCCGAGGAGGTCGACGAAAACCAGAAGAAGAACGAGGAGGAGGAGATGCAGAAGTTAAAGAGAAAGGAGGTGGAGGAGGAGATGAAGAGGGCATTGGAGGAGCGGAGGAAGGCAGAGGAGGAGAGGAAGAAGCTAGAAGAGCAGAGGAGGCAGGAGGAAGAGGAAGGATATGAAGACATGCCAGATCTAGAGTGAGAAGCTGCAGATTTTTGTGGTTTAGAAATAGAAAATAAAGAGAGATTTTTATAACATTGGACATATTTATTTCTGAATTAATAGCTATAAACTACAAACCCCAATGAGATGTGTTTAAATGACCACGATGGAGAATATAATGTAAAGACAAAACTGCACCTTCAATAGAAGAAATAAAGTTTTCTATGTCAGTTTCTACTTCTAGAATTGTGTTGGTGTGAATTGTTTCTTTTTGTATGTGTACCGACTGATACCATTTCACCAATATTGGCTACATTAATTACAGATAAATAGCTGGATAAATGTTATAAAGACTTGATATCCATCACAAGTCCCCTGGGCTTTAAGCAGAAAGATTAATGTTTTTTTTTTTTAAAGCCTGTAAAGAACCATCAGCTTATCCACTGGTGCTGTAAATAAAACAGTTTAGGTCAGACTAGACTTTAGTTTATGAGTCATGCTGAAATTGTATTTCCACACTTTGTTTTCATTAATATAAGCCTATTGTACATCTGTGAGAGCAGCCTACACAGTATTACTCACTGACTGGCTTTACTACAGCCTAACAAAGAACAAACAGCATGTGGGCTAATTGTTTAGAGCAAGCGTGGCTAGTAAACAAGATAAGAAAATATCAGCTTTCTGAGTGAAAATGCCTTGTTGATGCCAGTTTGTCAGAGAATAGCCAGACTGCCCAAATAACCACTGGTCAAAACAGGAGGAGTATCTCTTAACACTTATGTCTTTAGGCAGATGGGCTACAGCAGCAGACCACACCAGGTGTCACTTCTGTCAGCTAAGAGCAGGAAACAGAGACATCGGCTTGCTAAAATTGGACAGTATAAGAAAAATGCTGCCCCGTCTGATGAGCTCCCAGGTTTACTGCAACAAGAAAGCATTGTTCCATTCTGGCTTGTATCGGTCTGCTGGTGGTGTTGGTGTACTATTAGAGGATATTTTCTAAAGACCACAGTCTTACCTGTGTCTTGTTGACGATGTCGATCCCTTTATGACCACCACTTCTGATGGGCTTGTTCCAGCAGGGTAACACATCCTGTCACAAAGCTCACATCATCTCAAACTGGTTTCTCGAGCATGACAATGAGTTCACTGTTCACTTAGATTGAGATCTGGCCTCCACACATCCAGATCTCAATACATTTGTCTTTGACAAATCTGCAGAAACTATGTGGATGCCATCACGGACCAAATGTTTCTGAGGAATGTTTCCAGCACCTTGTTGAATCTGCCAACCCGGTGCTATCAAGGTGCCAACACCTCAATTAGCTCCATTCTTTGTGCCGCAGATCCATGTTGTTGTTAACCCCCCTCCCCCCCCCTAAAATACAGAAATTAATTACTCAGACATCAAAGTGATTTATCAAGTGTAAAAATATACATAAAGAGGGAAAAATCAAAGCAATGACACAATACCCGAAAGTTAAGTGGGTACACAATATTGAAAATACTATTTAAGTCTTTACCTGTAGTTATGACCTGTTTTGATTGAAGCACACTGAGGCCTTGACTCTTCTCTCAATCTGGAATAAAACACTCAAAGGTGCAAGAGCAACAAAAATCATACAGTTACTAAATGAAGCAACACACAAGATTCACACTTCAATAATTCATTTAATCTCCAGAGGGTTGCACTGACTTTGTCTTTGTTACAAACTGCACATGATAACACAATAAAACACCTCGCAATGTACAAGGTCGTGCAACATCTAGTCTGGCTTCCAGCACTGTCTCAATATATAGGCTGTTCAGAATCAGGGGTGGGTTCACAAATGTCATCTATGGAATACTGTTGCACAAACATGGCAGAGTGTTCGTAATCTGTGGATTCATTTCAGTTCCTCTGCTAGCATTTTTATTTTCAGCTTCACGCAACTCCTTGGGAAGAGTTTCAGTTTGTGACATTTGGAAAAAAAAATACTTTTTTAAACAAACACTATAAAACAAAAAGAAAAAGAACAAGGAGACATTTAATTAAAAGAGCAATAAATAAGCAATTACTTGTCCCAAAATGGCTTCCATATATTATGTTCCCCAACATCTTTGCAGTAATTTTCAGCACAACACAAACCAAATAAAAATATTATACACAAACCCCCCTCCCCCCAAAAAAGGCTCAAAACAAGCTGAACAACGTTTTTGTGTTAGTCTGTAAATAACACTGGATAATATTTTAAATAACTTTGGTTTGAAGTTAAAATAAATTTAGTATTACTTATTTTCTTTTTTTTTCCTTCTTTGGGATAGGGTACCAATTTGGGGTGAGGATGTTTGAATGACATCGCTGCGATGGTAAAATGACACAATCACGTACAACATTGGCGTCAAATGGTGTCGAGCTGCTGTTGGAGTAATTGTACAGCCACGAATGTAATAAACATTTGTGTGTACGTCTCCATATATTCATCATTGTTTTATGATTGGTTACATATATCACACATTATCGAAACACTTATGTCCGTATACAATTTTCATAAATAACAAGATTTCGTTCATCAATAATAAAAAAAAAACCTGTAAACACGTGAAATCTTAGCGTACACACATACACACACGTACACGTGATTACCCCCCCCCCCCAATCAAGTTAACCTCTTGATAAAGTGCAAGGCAAGATACAGTAAACTTTGAAATATATGACATACAACAACTCCTGCATCAAGTGCATGTAATGGCCATCGCTCAATCACGCGCACCTTATTGTATGTCTCATAACCCACAAAAGTACAAACTTGGCACAACACCACGAAAGCCTCTAAGGTGTAGAGCGTAAGCTGGCACACTATGGATACAGTAGCACAATCCTACATCTACAACGCCTCACAGTTATTCTGTCTGGTTAAGGGTTAGTTTGATAAATGTGGAAAATAACGTCCGAACTCAACAACCAAGCACTTCTGTGTAAATGAAGCCGAGCTGATACACAAACAACTTTATTTTAACAGACCTGAGTCAAAGAGATTGTGAATGTACATTTTTTTCCTCTTCTCTAGCTTTCAAAGCAGTTTAGTCAAAAATTAAGATTATGTAGGTTGCTAACAAAAAAAACCCTCTAACAACCACTGTATCATATTGCTAGCTTGAAAAGCTAGCATTAGCTAGAACTAGTATTTCATTGAATTTTAATTTACTTCCTTCTTTCATTCTGACAATCAAATACTTGGCAGTAACTATGTCTCATGGTACAGTTTATCCCAATAAATGTGAAAATTTGTTTGAGTGTAAAGAAAAAAAAGTATAGCCAACTTCTACTGTAATATTAAGCTAGTATTAGCTAAACTTACTTTAAAACCTAGATAAAGGTTAGCTAGTGAATGTTCTTTATTACATTCTGGTAGTAAAAATAGTTAAAGTAATACACTGACATTTTATGAAATTCCCTTTTTTTGCTAGGTAAGAGTGATGTTTTATTTTTTTTTAATTATTTTTTTTTTACAAATTTAGTTTTGCTTCTGAAAAAACTTGTAAAAACGAAAAAGCGTCAAATCCTGCCAAAAGTTGGATTTGATTGCTTAACAAAGAACATGCTGTTTGAGTAGCAATGATCGGATCCATTGCCGCTGTCTGTTGTAGGGATGTACAGGACTAATTGGCTTGAATGTTACTGCAATTGCTAGTTGCACAGAAATACTTGTGGGTTGAAATGATTATAGAATTTTTTATGCCGTAAGTAATATGAGTATTTGGTGATTTAAAAAATCAACATATTTGACCATTTTCTTTTCAGACAAACAAAATATAAACAGATTTCCCTAACATTTATTATTGATTTTTTTCTGTGTGTCATTGGATCGTGCATTTCACTTTTAGGCTAGTAGAAAAAACAAAACAAAACAACCACAAAAAACTAACAAAAAAAACCAAAACAAAATAAAAACTTAGTAAATGAGTTAACTTTACAAATTTCTGGAGTATTGTAAAGGGACAATTTTCGATTTCAGGGATTTCCAAACAGCAGAACAACAATTTAGGTACTCACTTTGGCACTAGCTAGATAAAATAATATACTATGGATATACTGCTTTGAGAAAATTTAAAGATGCAGGGTGTAAGTTTTTTGTCTTTTTTTTGTTGTTAAACTATCTCGTGCTTTGCAGTTAAACTCCAACCAGTCTGATTTAAAACAAAAGTAACATTCACACATGTTGCTGAACAAACACATAAAAAAA
>VURO01006556.1:32406-45997 GCA_015108175.1 Pelvicachromis taeniatus
AAAAAAAAAAAAAATGTCGAAAAAAAAAAAGAAAAAAAAAAACAAAAAAAAAAATTTTTTTTTGGAAAAAAAAAAAAAAAAAATAACATAAGCGAGGAAGGACGTTGTTGCTCCACGCCTGCCTTGATTTCAGTTTGATTCGATGCTGGCCACATCTACTGAACCAGAAGCAGAGCGCCAGTGGTGAAGCAATGCGATGCAAAGCCAGGGCCCTTCCAAAAAAACAAAAAAAATTCAACACAAACAGGGAGGAGAAATTAACCCCCCCATGAAAAAATAAAATAAGTGGATGAGTATACTGGGAGGAAACACCTCTGTCAAGCCACTGGCCATTGTGGTTAGAGGTAAGGGCAGGAGGGGTGCTCCTCACACCTGGTTTTCAGGGTAACAGGGTAAAGCACCTCGTGCAGGACTTCAGTTGCCTGAAGAATCTGCCTCTGTGGTCCCACCTTTGATATCCCAGGTTCCTGTGAAAGAGACAGGAAACGATAAAAACCACCCTGCTTACAAAGCCAAATAATTCGCTGTTATCAAAATAAAAGCAGTCTGAAACTGACTAAAGCCTCTTCTTTTAGTTCTCTTTTTGGTGCTCACTGATGTGTAATTCAAGAAAAATGCTTGCTGCTGTTTATTTGGCAAACTTGATCCTTTGTGGTGTGGTTCCAGTGTCACACCAAGTTTGATTTTGTGGTTAAAATCATTTAAATGGTTTGCCCAGCGGGAGTAACCACTGTACATAAACAAACAAAAGAAAAACTCTAAATGGCATGACTGGCTCCAGTATAGCTGTAACCGATCCACCAGAGAATGATCAGAGTCCTGGAGACAAGCAGAACTGTCTCCTCCTTCAATTTTATAGTTTGCACTGTGGGTCACTGTGACTTGGAGACCTGACTAAAATGAGTGGATAAAGAAGCCAAAAACAGCCTTTGGTCAATAAAATGCATGTTGACACAAACTTTCCTATGAGTTATATTTAAAGTTCAAACAAATGATTTTTTTTTCATGACTCTACATACATATGTATTTGTTTTCTTTTACTATAGCCAAGAAGTACTACATAATCCATAATTTCCCTAGGGATTTAAAAAGTATTCTGATTCTGATTATTACATGGACAGCATGGGCTAAAATGACTCGTTTCATGTTGAATGTTATGTAATGTGTACTTTATTAATCCCGTAGGAAATTAGTCCTCTGCATTTAACCCATTCACTCAGTGAAGCAATCCAGTGCCCAGTGTGTAGAGGCGGGGTAGCTCAGAGTAGCCGTTCAGAGGACTTGAACCCCCGACCTTCTGTTCATGGGGCGAACACTCTACCTACTGAGCGATCTCTGCCGCTGTCAGAGACAGAAGGTTGCTGACCCCTGGACTAGACACTACCTTGGTAATTGTATCACTGTAACTCACATCCCAAAAAAATTAACAAGCACAGCTAATGGCTCGGTCGCACTACAGTGAAAATGTGACAGTAAACTCTTTGTGACTTGGGGGTTTCTGGAGGTTCTCCAATGATTGCTTTGAATTTGTTTGCCTGACAATGACAGATGTCGAGAGTTGTAACTGACAACGTCATCTGGGCGAACACTCAAACCAAAGGCCATTGCTCAAGTTGTGGTGGGAGGCAATCTGTCTACGATTCCGGACTGACTGCAGTCACTCTCAGACAGATTGGCCAAGATTTGCAAATAACTGCCGTCTATGTTAGAGGACTACGATTCAACTGGTTCCTAACTGATTGTGCCATTTTGCATTTAAATTGCCGTCCTGAAGCAACTGTGTCGCTATTTGTAACAATTTAGGAATTTCTAAATGTCTGTTTTAAATTCATGAGGTTCCGAACTCTCGATGCAAGTAGTTAATCTGAAGTTCTGTGCATGGAGTCGGCAACAGGTTTTGCTGATTTATTACAGTAAATCAGCGTATTATCAAATTATAATTGCCAACTGCATTCAGTCGTGCACTGACACCATGTTATTAACGTGTTGACGCACGGGTCTTGACAGACCAAAGTTGCGTTGAAGGCAAAAACTGGCTGCGAGTGCTCGCAAATCTGCTCCCCGTCTTCAAAGCAACCATTTCAAAGGCAACGAGATTGCAAAATGGATATGATCACAATAATTTTGTTCCTCCTGTGGTCAACAAACTAGTTTAATTGTTAGCATGCTGACATGCTGAGATCTTTTACCTGAGAGAGAACTGTTGGACTTCTGCTTGTGGAGCTTCTCTCTCTCCTTCTTCCCCTTGGGTATGATCTTAAGCTTCATGCTGCTGCTTGTCTTAGCGCTGCTCCTCACAGAGTCCTAAAAATACGAGCAAAGAGATTGATGGGTACACAGTGAGGGATATTTTGATATGTGCAAGTCGTCAGTGAAGGCAGATGGGCTGCTACTGAGCAACAGAAGTGACACTTTGCTGGTTGTTAGTCTGCGATAATGCCACGGCTTCTCTCTGACACAAACAAACACTGCATCCAATCCCACCTCCTCGGTGCACTGCATGAGCGGCCAGATCCAGTGGATGTCATCCAGCTTGTGAAGCTCGGCGCTGAGGCTGTTCAAAGTCAAGCGAAGCTCCTCTCGCTCTGGAGACTCAGACTGAGATAGACAGAGAGAAGGTGAAGAAGAGTTCAATTATAATCAGAATGTGACATTTGACATTTAACCACCTGAAAGTCGGTAAAAAGTCAACACCTGTTCTGTCTCGATGCACGTTTTTGACCACTTCTGATTCACAAATGTATAAACACCTGGAATGTGTCAACAGTGGTTACTTCGAATTTCTTTGAAAGGAAAAATATTTTGTATATTATGCTAATATGTCCATAAATATATCCATTTTGCTGCACTACTTATCTGTAATCATCACATGTTCACTTCATTTCATCTCTCTCATCAAGAAAATAATAATTGCTACCTATGGTTCACAGTCGGTATTAAAGGAAGTGAAAATTAAACCCTGTTTATTAACTAAAAAAGGGGTTTTAGATACTTCAAAAAAGGAAGCAGATTAAAATGCATTCCCCTTTCCAGAATCAGAATCAGAGAGACTTTATTTATCCCCAAGAGGCAATTAGGATGGGTGTTTCCATTTTAGAAACACCCATCAGATGAAAACAGGAAAAAAAAGCTTTTGGTTACCCAGGAAAGTAAAACTGTAAGTCATTCGATAAGTGGGTAAGAAACAGAGTGAGGAAATTTGTATCCGGCACTCTCTAACGTGTAGACGTGTTAAAAACTGCATCAAAAGGAGTAGAGATGGGTTGCAAGGCGGCTTGCAGCAAGACTAAAACAACATAAATGTACTTTATATAAGATTTACCAGAAGGATGAACAGAAAGCCTATCATCTGAGCCATCAGCCAATGCTGTCTGGCACCGCTACGAGCCATTCAGCTTGCACTTACGCTGTTCTCGGTTTGTCCCTCTAGCTTTGAACAAAGGATTGTTCAATTTATCCAACTGTGCATGAAGTGCCACCCACAAGTTGAAATGTCTGGACACACCATACAGTCAAGCTGTTCCCACGATAGCTCCGTGGGACTGAGATCTGGTGACCGCACTGGACATAGACCGAATACCAGCTGACTGTTTCTTGAAATAGTTCTTACATAGTTTGGAGCTTTGTTTTGGATCATTTTTCTGTTGTAGGAGGAAACTGGCAACACCAAAGTGTATGGCTCATTTAGAAAAATGGAGCAATATTCTCCCTTGTTTCAAGACCAATTTATCTTACACAAACCTTCCTCCCCTCTGCAACCAAACGATCATATTTCTCCACCATGCTTTAAAGTTATTGTTAAGCTCCTCCAGCACCTATTTATTTGTGCCACAGCTCACAAATGTTCTGTTTTGACCACAAAGCCTCAAACTTTAGATTAATGGCTCTGTAAGGCTGGTTTCCAATCTTCCTCCGTCCAGTGTTTGTGTTCTTTCCTTTTTCCATTTATTGGCCAGAGTCGAATTAAGCTTTTTCATTTCAACTCTGCCTAGAAGGCCATCAGAAAAAGATCTCTTCATTACTGCCGACACTGAAACTACTTATTTACAGGAACTATTTATTGAGGTTGCCAGTCAAGGCACTTCTCTTTCTGTTCCCGTCAAAGTCAGAGCATGTTTTCTACAAAGGAGAGTTGTTCCTTTTGGTCTTAATGTTGAGTTCAGTGCTCTAGTCTTTATTTCTTATCGAGTGTACACACAGGAAGAGCAATGTAGGGACCAGAGACCAAAAAAAGGGCAACTTGTAGCAATGCCAGGCAAAATAAGCCAAATAAATTAAGGAGCAGTTAAACTAATGTCCACTTACAAGCAACATCCACACTGGAAGTGATATGCAGCGATGTGGTGACCAAAAACTATTGAAACTGAATCAAATGGTGACTATGAGTGAAATAACCACCATGACGGGAGGTGAGCGAGACCTGAGATAACTTCTCTGTACTTTCAGGTAAGTGCCTGATGCAACTTCCAATGAGAGCGAAGAATATATGACATATGATCTGGTAATAAATACATTGGAAGTTGCGATTGCTCAAAAGCGACCACCAGTCATCTTCGATGAGCAAATTGCTTCCAGTAAGATCGCAGCCTTTGAAGAACTTCTAACTACCAATGGGAATGAACAACACGCCTGACTGACCTATTACAGGGCAGAAAATGCACTAGAGAGTTACCTACACAGTCAGCTTGACTGTCCAGTAGCGACTAACAGTCGGTGACAAAGCAGAATGGCAACAAACTAATGGTTTCATGTTTGAACGACTCTGTTTTAAAGTTACATCCTTTTGGACAGTTTTTGTGGACTATTTTTAATGTGCCACTAAAAACACTTCTGACTGATCAAATTTAGGGTCAGTTCAGATTCAAATCAAGGGCCTCCTTGCTGCGATGCAACAATGACAAGCAAACACATTTTTCTTTCATAAATAAGGGCATTTCTTTTAGGCATGATCCTCTATAATTGTAGTTGTATGCAGAGTTCTCATTATATCTGCTCATCTGCACCAAGGAACTTTGCTTTAAACGGCGAGATTTCCTTAACGCTACAGCGAACACAAACTGAGCAAACACGCTGAACAGCAGAAGCTGAAATGTGAGATGTGAATATCTGAATGGCTTCAGAGGAAATGAAGGACCGAACGCAAACAAGGAGAGGGACAAAGAACGGAGAGAGGAGAGGGATGAATGGCCGAGGCGTACCAGTAGTTTTCCATCGAGCAGCATCCTGGTCTCAGCCTGGAGGACTTTACTGCTGTTGACAATTTCCACCGCCGTGCTGCGACTCAGACACTGAAAGAAAAAAAAAAAAAAGTAATTTAAAAATAACCGTTTTGAAGACATACGCCGTCCTTGAGGTAACATCACTGATGCACTTCAGGTTAACAGGCTGCAGATTTAACAGCCTCTAAATTGACATGAAATCTGAGCACATTTCTGAACATCTGGACATTTTGTGCCCTCAATAAACTCCCCCATCTGCCCATTCATCTGTCCCCCTGCTCTTCCTCCGCTTTCCGCCTCTGTGTCTTACCTCGGGGCTGGACAGTTTGGCCTCCGTGAGCACCAGGGCGGTGGCGTTGACTGCGTGAGCCAACTCCTGCTCCACCAGCTTGTGGGTCTTGGCCGCCTCGCGGATTCTGGGGCGGGGAAAAAGCAGGAAATTGTCAGAAAAAAAAGAAAAGTTGAAAAAGCACAATTATGGTTGCTGTTGATATGTGCCCGCCTCTGAATTTACTTTCTTTTATTGTCTATTATTGCATCATCCCTTTCTCAAACGGTAGCACGTAAAAGCGTTTGCATCTTCTACTGTGCTCTTAAATTATTTGTAACACATCTCTCTTGAATTAAAATTCCCATTATGAACATTTCTCCACATCTGAGGCGTTTACAAACGTAATTAAAATATTTATCATCCTGAAAGGACGGCATTTTTCGAGACATAACCGAAGACATCATCATAAACCAGGCAAACCGAGACAGGAAGAAGGAGCTGCAGAGGGACACTACTTGTTTGCAAATGTGAAAAACAGGAATAAAACAGCTCATCAGTGCAACGGAGACAAGCTCAACCCAAGTTTGCAAATAAGCCAGTTAATTGTGGTGGGATGAGGAAATTACCCCTTTATGGTCTTCACACACAGACGGATGCAGCTCGGTTAGATTGAGTTTGAACGATATTGTTAAAAATAATGTAAAACAGGGGCGGGGTACGCCAGGCCTCGAGGGCCGGTGTCCCGCAGGTTTTAGATCTCACCCTGGGTCAACACACATGTTCATTATCAGGCCTCTGGAGAACTTCAAGACATGATGAGGAGGTAATTTAACATTTAAATCAGCTGTGTTGGATCAAGGACACATCTAAAACCTGCAGGACCCCTGATGTAAATAATCAAACACGTCTTAAGATATTCAAGGCAAACTTACTGTAGTAGTTTCCTTTTCTTTCCTACAGATATTTAGCCTTCAAATGACTAAAATGGTAGTCACAATTTTTCAAGGGTTTAATGTGAAACATCTGAAGTTGGAGTGTATTTTCACTGACTTTAGCTTTAAGATGTAGCAAAAATTAAAGTTAAAAAGTACTATATGAAAAAGTAATAAAAAATGACTACTTCTTTATTCTTTAGACCTCCGTTAACCTCAACTTTTACTCTGACAACTCCAGTGCATCAAACAAATAACTACGAGCACTTTGGAGCAAACAGTTTTACCTTGATAACTGTAGAGGGGTGAACTCCTGTGAAGAACATACCTATTTAACATTTTAAAGGTCAAAGATTAAAGAGTGAAGGATATTAGACACGTGATTGGGTAACAAATAAATTAGAAGTCTGATTTTTTTTAATTAAAATTATGGCCACTTTTCCTGAGTGGTGGATGACACACCATGTCTGCCAGGCTTTTCGAGCATGTTTGCCGTATCTGACGAATAATATGTCCTACCACCTGAGAATTGTTCTCCAGTTTTAGTGCTAAATTTCTGTAATTTTAAAATGTTCTTTTTCCACAAAACAGCATCCGGTTTTTATAACCACCGTGTGGCGTCAGCGCACAGTAATTATCCAGTAACCGTAGGACAGTCGAGACAAGAGGAGAAAATCTGTAGCGGTGCCTACTTGTTGATGAGCGTGTCGGCCACGATGCCCAGCTGTTGAACCTGAGCGCACTCCTCCTCGGTCAGGTACTCCATGGACTGCTGGGAGTTAAGGCGGGGCCTGCTGGCGCGGTAGCTGTCGATCTTCCTCTTGTCCTCCCACGACTTTAGCGTGCTCTCAAACGCCTGGTTGTAAAGAGATCAACGTTCAGCCAAGCAAAACAAACACACTGCTGCTGAGCCATCTTTGAAAGAGAAGTCCACTTCAAACAAAATCAAATCCAAGAGCCGACGTCTGCTTTGAAGGAGTTCCCCTGTCAGTTACTGTGCGGTTTGTAGAAATAAATGTCAGGGTGCATTTTTTTTCACGTCTAAGACTATAGGACAGCAAAAACATCTTTTTAATCTCATGAAGGAGCAAAGGAAGAAAAGTGTTTCATTATGAATTTAATTTAAAAACTCGGCAATAATCGCGCCTCGAGCAGGCGACCAGCGGGGAAAAGATTTACCCGAGACATAACTGTCACTATTTCACTGAATAAAAGCCGCATTTAGGGAGGATAAAACCAGTGAGCCAACTCTGTGGTGCTTAAGGAGGAGAAACCATGGAAACAAACTGCCCAAATGTGCTTGGCTCAAGAGAGCTCTCAGAGGTTTGAGCAGCATGAAGGGAGAACAAACAGTGGGTATGGATGTGATTTAAGAAATCCCAAAATAGAAAGAATCAACAACACGGGCAGAGGGCTGAGGCTCAGCTCAGAGTGGATGTTCAGCTGCAATATTTGTGAAAGGGAGTATTTCCAACCACTGCTGGTTTTAACATGCGTACCACAGACATGTGTATGCAAACGTATTCTTATGTGTGCGTCAGCGCTCACCCGATCTCTCGTGAGCATCTGAGCGCGGTTCTTGTGGACAATCTTGACGATGCCGGGCGGCTGGATCCAGGCCTCTCCGTCCACCTGCACGGGGACCCCCTCCTCCCCCAGGATGGTGATCTTCACCTGGCGGCACTGAGAAGCGGCAGAGCAGAAAACAGCAGCTGTCAGATGCAGGGGTTTGAGTGCTTTTTACCAGCTAACCCCTTCATTTGACCTCCTCTGCTCTCTACTGATGAACACTGAGCAACTCGTGTGAAAAACCAGCGACTTTACGGATTGGGCCTCTTCTTGCACAGTTCGATTTTATACTTCTTGGCTGCCCTCAAACCTCAGAGTAAACAACTCTTAATTCCAGTGAAACAACAAGACTGTCTGTCCAACTGCAAGCCTGTTATTTCTTTTGTTTACTAAATTTTTGCCTAGCATTATTTTTACTGTCTGATAGGAAAACTGTTTTTGTTTCCAAATCACCAAGGCCTGATTTGTACTAACCGAGAAAGCTCACCAGCCACAAAGAGTCATTCTCATTAGTTGTTATTAAATGAAAAGGTTTATCCTAGCCAAAAGAATTCATGACAACAGCAGAGTGGAAATAATACCAGGCCTACTAAGTTGAAGTGCCACAAATGCCACCAAGGGCTTCAAATCCCCATTATAAAACATCTGTTGATAGTTCAATTTAAATTTCATTCACGTAGCACCAATTCAAAATAAGTCACCTCAAGGTCCTTTGAACTGTAAAGTAAAGATCCAGCAACAATAAAGAGGAAACACTTGGCGACAGTGGGAAGGAAAAACTCCCTTTTAACAGGAAGAAACCGGCAGAACCAGGTTTAGGGACGGGGTCTGACCAACCGAGGGTGAGTGAAAACAAGCAACAAGCTGGTTTTGGGAACAGTGGAGACTACCGCATCCAACAGATCCTACTGATGCCTTTGAAAGAAGATGACAACAGTGAGAAGAAAAAGAAAGTTGGCTTTTATATACGTACAACCAGAGGGGGGAGTGTTTGGGCTGTGGTCCTCCTCCAGCTATTCACATAATTATTTCATAATATTAACACAGACTCAATGCTTATATTGAGCCTGAGGAATTGTAGCATCATAGCACTGGTGCGTTGGGACGCTCTAATGTAAAATAAATGCCTGTATAGGAAAATATCTCAAAGGCTGTTTTAATCTATAATCTATACAGTTTTAAATTACTGATGTTGCACATTTATGTAAACACTGTGACGCCATATAAATATTAGAATTACCCTACATGCTCCTTTATTTATATTTAAATGACTGTGAACTATTTTTATTTATATACCATAAGGATCAGACCTTCAGCTGCATGTTAAACAAGATTCCTTGAGCTGTTGGTTCAGTGTGAGAATTAAATATTTGCAGCCAATATTTGTCTGATGTTGGTGCAGAAAGTGACGACCACAGGATTTTATTGCAGTTTGTTTTTTGTTGCTTCCTGCTGTGGACATTATTAAACCTCAACCTCTGATAAGAGCTGATGTGCAGACTGAGAGTTTGTGTTTGCTGGTCCGGAAATCATGTGGACTTTCACCTTCTGAGCCAACCTTAACAGTGATGCTCAGTGTGTCCTTTGGAAAGCCAAACTAAGATGCTGATATAGGGAAGATATTATAAAAGGTGAGAGCGCTACGTGCGTGTGTGTTACCTGTGCAATGCGATGGTGCTGCAGGTTTATGACTCTGGACATGGCCATCTGCATGCTGCCGAACACCGCCACCACCTCCAGCTTCTTATCATCAAAAGATGGAGCGCCAAAGTTCTGCAGGTGCACGCGATAAAATCAAACACCGTCAGCTTTAAATTTAGATTAGTTTGAAATGTAAAGTAAAACTTCGATAATTTCTTTTTACTGAAAATGCTTCTGAAGGCCCGGTTGTACAACACTCACATTGTCCTCCTTAGTGCCTCCCCAGAAGTTGATACCACCTGCATAGCTGGGGATGTTGAGGACAGCCAAGCCCTGCAGACTCGGCAGAGACATGGGAACCCCGTCACACTGTGGACAGAGGAGAGGAGAAGCTTCAAGACAAGGAAAACTCAGGAGAGTTGAAGAAAACAGCTGACAGTTATTTGTTTCCCTAAACAAAACCGTTCGTGTACGTCTGATTTTTTTTTTACCTCCAGCTGAACTCTCTGCTCTAGGTTCTTGTACGTCTTCTGGACCAGTTCTTTGGTCCCCAGGACTCCGTACCACATCATGTTTTTGGTGCGACTACTGCAGAGGGAAAAGCAAACCAATCAGGCCTGAACACAACTGATGTGTGGCTTAACAAACTGCATCAGAAAACCTCCCCCCATAAAATCTAAAACTGAATCAATTTAAGCAGATATTCTTCTGCTTCTGGCCTTAGGAGGTCATTATTTGTGGAACTTTATCATCTCTGATCAGACATTTCTTTCTGAAATGTACCTTTACTTCCTGGCATGACTGAGAGTGTCATGGATTAGTAGGTCACATGTAGCATAACAAACATAAAGGCCCTTCAACTAATGAAGGAACAACCTGAGCGCACAGTGATTACTTCACCTCGCAAACAGAAATCTTACAGTAAGAGTGTGTAGAAAAAGTAACAGGCGGTAAAGGCTGTCAGTGTGTCCAGTAAAAGTTATTCAAATTAAGAGTTGTGAGGACAGCTCTGTGAACACTTTTTCAGATGCGCCAGTGCAAACTGGGTTTACTGTGGGTATTTACAAAGAGTGCAGCGACAAGATTGCACGTAAGAGGTGGGAACTAGCAGGTTTTATGCGACTGACCCTGGTGAATATGTAGTTATGGGAGTTCAAGGTGGAACATATAGGGAGGGGAATATTAAAAATAAAATAGCTCAACTGAAGTAACGTTTCTGACACACAATTTAGGGAAAAAAAGCTAAAACGCTTCTTTTTTTTTACTTGACATTAAAATAAATTGACTGTGACCGTGTTTAGAAATTAGCAGCACTTCTCTAAATCATCGGTAAAACTAACCATACCTATGAGCACTGTTTGGGGGATTGTGCTTTGTGTGTCTGTTTCTTTGTTTTTTTCACCTGCATTTTTTCGGGTGCTCGTCTCTCTTGTTGTTGAACTCGAGGGAGATTTTGGCGTCCAGGCCGATGCCGAAGTAGTTGTTCATCACACACTTCTCTGAGCATTGTCTGTAATTATGAAGCACGCAGACGGTTTATTAATACCTGATTTTGTGTGTGTGTGTTTGTGTGTGTACACTCATGTGCACACTTACACAGAGTCCTCGCTGAAGGTGACTGTGTTGAGGCTCTCTGGCTTCTCCAGGACGATGGGAGAGGTGGGGCTCAAACTTCCTTGACCTGGACAGAACAGCAGTAGAAGGAGAAGCATCTTTAAAGGAACGACTGGTGGGTTTATTCTTTACTTTTTGCTTTAAGGAGTAAGGAACATCCAAAGCTTTTCAGACAAAACACACTGGTTTGACTCTTTAATTTGCTAATGTGTGAACTGACAGCACTTTGGCGTCGCACGTATCCCTGCAGTAATCAAACTTACGTGGCTCGGCGTCCTTCAGCTCATCACTGTTTTCTCTTTTGATGGAGGATAAGGACGACATCCTCTGGACCTGCGTGTGCCGGTTCTGCTCGTCAACCACTGAAATGATGATAAACGACCATGAACTCCAGGCAGCGTGCTTGTATTTTACAAAATAAGCCAGTCCTGATGTTGTACGCTAAATGACGAGAGTAGAACAGCGGCTTACCTTTCTCGGCCTGCTCGATGATCTGCCTGAGCGCCTTCTTCAGACTGTTCGCCCTGAGCATCAGCTGCTCTTTGGACCGGTACGTTTTACCCTCCGATCCTGACTCACTGCCACTTTCACCGTGGCTCGAGCCACCGCTCTCCTGGCTCGGCACCGTACCCGCCGGCACCACCTGGATGAAAGTACAAATAAAAACCTATAAAACCTGTGAAATAGGCCCTGTTATGCTGCTGTTTGATGGCTTCTTTTGTGAAATTCCTGATATTACCCGACTTCCTCATTCAATCTGTCACATTTTACGAGCAGCAGGAGCCCAGCATCACAATATCACCAAAGCAGCAGCGTTCAACCTGAAAACGTCTTCTCATTCATACATTTTTACGATCCCTGCTCTGCACCCCTCTACAGCAGTGCAACATCAGCGAGAGGCAGCAGTTATTATCCTTTAACGACAGAACTGCGGCTACACGCAGAACTTTGAATCAAGGGTAAAAATTCAACGCACTTCCTCTTTTACTGAGCAGAAGGTTTAAATCATGCTGACAGTTTGAGGGCTGGGCTGTTTCTTCTAAAGCAATGGCATCAATCTCTGGATAAAAGGCTCCACAGGGTGCAAAGACACAGAAAGCTGAATGATGTTTTGCTCTTGAGGTCCCGTGAGGAAACTTAAAATGTGTGCAAAGCTGCCATTTGTTTTTTTTTTTAACTTGACCTCATGATGCTGCACCTATGTTTCAGACAATCATTAGTTTATCATTGCAATCCTTATTTTCAGTTTAGTTTGAATTCCTAGACATCGTATGTGGTTATTACTTGCAATACAAATACTGCTTTATTTCTTTTAGTAATTCACCTCCCACGCAATCGTCAGTTCAAGACTGGGAGGAGACACTCACTGGGAAGGGAGAGACTATAATATTAGAAAGGGAGAATGCATTATCATGCATAATTATGAAGCAATCAATCAGAAACATTGGGGTGTTTTTTCAGTCTAAGCAATTTCAAGAAGCAATAAAAATGAAAAGTACGGTTCCCTTTTGAGATGAAGGCAACCGTAAAAATGTCACTTATTGTAGAACAAATAATCAATAATCAAGGTTACAAATAATCTTCTTGTGACCTCTGGTAGTGGACTCATCTCTGTGTTTGTTCCACTAGACCTCAGTGGTACAATGGATACTGCTGACCACTTTATTTAACTACATGCATCAGAACATACAGTAGGTATTACAGGTAGTGCGCTGCAGTGGTTTGTATCATATCTGTCTAATAGACTCCAATTTGTTCATGTAAATGGAGAGTCCTCTTTATCCACTGAGGTTAATTATGGAGTTCCACAGGGTTCCGTGTTAGGACCAATTCTATTTACATTATATATGCTTCCCTTAGGCAGTATCATCAGAAAGCATAGCATACATTTTCACTGCTATGCGGATGACACCCAACTTTATCTATCCATGAAGCCAGATAACACACACCAATTAGTTAAACTGCAAGAATGTCTTAAAGACATAAAGATCTGGATGACCTCTAACTTTCTGCTCCTTAACTCAGATAAAACTGAGGTTATTGTACTCGGCCCTGAAAATCTTAGAAATATGGTATCTAATCAGATTCTTACTCTGGATGGCATTACCTTGGCCTCCAGTAACACTGTGAGAAACCTTGGAGTCATTTTTGACCAGGATATGTCCTTCAATGCACATATTAAACAAATATGTAGGACTGCCTTCTTCCATTTGCGCAATATCTCTAAAATTAGAAATATCCTGTCTCAGAATGACGCTGAAAAACTAATTCATGCATTTATTACTTCTAGGCTGGACTACTGCAATTCATTATTATCAGGATGTCCTAGGATACAGGATACAGAC
>VURO01006567.1:0-13588 GCA_015108175.1 Pelvicachromis taeniatus
CAGTGCTCCAAAACGTATTCCAACAGTTCACAAATAATGCAGTTCCCAATTGTGCTCCTCCTTTGCTCCCAAGTGTCTCCTTGTCTGTGGTAGCCCAGTGCACGAGTGGTGCTCCCCCCAAACGTCTCTCCGCCCGACTCTCCAGGAGAGGAAGTAAAAGAGCAGAAAATCACAGTTAGCAGGTTTGCTAGCCGACAGTTCCAGTTCAGTGTAATAATCCCACTTCGATGGTCTCTGCATCCTGCTTGGGTGGCTGTAGCTCAGGTAGTAGAGCGGGTCACCTCCTCACCGGAAGGTCGATGGTTCGATCCAGTCCACATGCCAAATATCCTTGGGCAAGATACTAACCCCATGTTTGCCTAATGGTGATGGTCAGAGGGCCCGGTGGCGCCTGTGTCCGGCAGCCTCGTCTCTGTCAGTGCGCCCCAGGGCAGCTGTGGCTACAATGTAGCTTGCCATCAACTGTGTGTGAATGTGTGTGTGAATGGGTGAATGGCTGATTGTAGTGTAAAGCGCTTTGGGGTCCTTAGGGACTAAGTAAAGCGCTATACAAATGCAGGCCATTTACCATTTAAATGCCGCTGGTCGTAGAAGACGGCTGATTGGAAACAGCTGGCCGAGTGATGATACGCGGGAGGACCGACGACAGCGCGGAGGGACTTCCAGGTTGAAGGTCGCCCGGCTACTATTGGAGACCGGTGTCTATTTGTCGTGACGTGTTTTCAAACAACTTATTGACACCCGTTTATTAGAAACTGGTGTCAATAAGAGACAGGCCACTACTAGAAGATATACGGTATTGCAAGACGAGTTGTGAGTGGTTGATTGCTGTGAAATTAGTCACATAGATAAACACAGTGTTGCTATTTGACCCTCTTTTTGATTGCTTTGGTTGCTCGCACATTGTTGCAGTGACGTGAACTTTGTATGGATGATAACAACTCATCTGCAAACACTTGCCAACTACTCACGAAGCGGTAATGAAAATGGCGAACAGCAAAGGGAGAGTTTGTGCCATCGGAAGTACTGTTTCAAAATTGAAACTCATACCTTTCAAAAACCACAGCTTTGACTTTCAAATGAAACATTCTCACTTTCCAGTTTGTTGCTGTGCTTCTCACAGCGTCACCGCCGCTCCGTTTTGTTATCGAATGTTTGCAGACAAGTTGGTGTCTTCCATGCAAACTGCAGGTGGCTGTGGCAAAGTGCTGGCAACCAAAGCAGTCAAAAGGAGGTTCTCATTGCAACACTGTGTACATCCTCGTGACTAATTTCATGTAGCTTGAACAACCAATCTACAGCAACCACTCACAACTGGTGAGGGAATACTTATTTCTCCCCAGCAACCTGTGGTTGCCAGGTGGTCACCACCAAAATAATTACAAAAAGCTTTTTAGTGTAATATTTGTGGAATATTTCACCCAGTGTGAGCCAGCGGTTTCCCACACTGATTGGAAATACACATTTTGCCCATGCCTGGTTGCCGGGACGTCGTCACTGACAGGTCTCCATGCCTTAGCGCTGTCAGGAATCCCTCTTTTTTTTTTTGTCTTTCTCAGTTTGATGAATCATTTTACTGAAATTTGAAAAAGGAAATAGTGAAAATGGATACCGTTGAGCCTTTAAATCAAAGCTCTTCTTGATATTCTGTTTAGGCTTTTACATTGCTCAAAGTAATACCAGATGATTTTGCAATTAGTGCACTTGTAATTAACCCAGCTTTATTTCCACTCTCTCCCTCCCTTTTATCCTCATCAGTCATTTTCTCTTCCTGTGGAGCACAGCAGGCAGAGCAGCAGTTATTTTGATGGTGTTTAAATAATACCTCTTTGGCAGTGTTAAATCTAAGAGAATTTTAATTCCTTTAAATATTTGATGATGCAGATATTATTGATTATACTGCTATTATTTTAAGGCATTAATGAAAGCATGCCCAGTTTGAAAAACTACTTTGGTCTTTGAGCATTTTCTCACTTTTCGGACAATTGCATGCAGTTAAGTTTATTTAATTAATTGTATTATTAAATCTGTTATTGCCGTTCACTACTATGCCGATGACACTGTGCAGTTTTTGAGGGAATTTTTAATTTGCATATTGCTTAGGACTAATAGCATGTACTTGCACGGGTTAATTAGGCAGATTTTGTGTATCGATGGACTAAACTGACTAGCTGGCAACACTTTACCTCCTCAAATATGGCCAATTAAGGGGCCACAAACCTAAGGCAGCCTTCAACTTAAACTTTGAGGCTTTGAAATGTCAGCTATACCCAAGTCATCATCACAAGCAGTAAAACCCCTCAGAAGACCCCATATGCTCTCCCTCTTTCATAAATGAATTCCAGTCTGAAAAACTGTGTTAAATCCAACGACAGTGTAGTCTAGTGATAACGAAGCTACATGGGCATTCTGAGATGTTTCGCTGCTTCATTAATTGCAAAACTGGCTGCAGTTTTAAATGAGTCATGATGTTCGTGTGCTGCCAAATAATGATGCGATGTTGATTGTTTTTGTTTGTTTGTATTAAACTATCTTGTAATAGCAGCCTGCAGGCACCGGGGAATACTGGCCACCATTCTCTTACCAGGAATATTCAGGCATTTATCTCAATGTAAGTGTTCCTATTTTTATGGTTAAGCTAACTTGATGTTTTCCAAGATAACATTGATTTTTCGGACTTCTAAGGAACTGAAACTGAAGAAAACCACGTAGGTGCTATGTGCCATTAACCACTCCTTTTCATTTGTTATTACGCAGACAAGATTCATGCACACTCATAATACTAATAAAACAGTATGTTTGGCTGTTTGGTTCATTAATAACCACTAATTGTTGGTGTATGTTTGAATCATTTATGTTACCAGTGGACATAATGTGTCCTCAATTCCAGCCAGCGCGCTCTTAGGCCATGCTGCCTTTTGTGCGTGTTCGCGTGAGCCTCATTCTCCCTCCAGCCTACATCACTGTAACCCCACTAACACCAACACCCTTCACACACACACACACACACACACACACCAGTCCCACCTCCCTATACCCAAACTACAGTGAAGCCAATTCAAGCGATTCTCCGCAGTGCTGAAGAGCAGAGTGAAGTAAAGACGGAGAAGAAGGGGGAGGAGTGAGAGAGGGGGCAGCAAAGAGAGGAGAAGAGGGGAGATTCGGGGAAACACGAGATAGAGAAGGAGAGAGAGCGTGCGTGTACCGAGAGCAGTGAAGAGAGAGACGGAGATAAGGGGGAAACTGCCAGTTTGGTGCCCAGGCTTCCCAGTGCGCACAGATCTCGGCTGCACCGTCCGACCAGCTCTCATCTCTGCAGGGTGAGTAGCTTCAGCTTCTGCTGTCTTTTCAAACCGCGCCTTCATTTTATTCACGTATCTCTCATTTCTTCCACGCCACTCAAACCACCTCGTTTGCGCATCTGTTTTAAAGCCGCTCGCACTTTTTGGGCTCGCCTCAGCGACCCCGTGTCTTTGGATGCGCTCGTCAGGACTTTAGTTTCAGCTACATGGATGACAGATCACGTTCATGCCCATGACTGTCTTATTCTCATTTTTTTTTTATCTCCTAAAAAATTTAAAAAAAAGCCAAGGATGTTGTATAAGAGAGTAATCTTTGTGCTCACCTCGGGTTGAGGAGGGCAGATGTGCTCTGTTGACAGCTGCTGATGAGTGTGTTTGCACGGCTGATTCCTCGCCTGTTAGTGGAGGAATGTTACTGTGCCGTGATTAGCGTGGTGCATTTGGAAGAAGCGCGCTGTCAAATTGTACAGTCTGGTGAACAGCACAGTAAAGCCGCTTGGCTTCGGCGCGTGGAGGAGAAAAAAAAGAGAGGCGGGGAGGCAAAGTGTGTGAGGTGGATGCGATCGTGTGACTGTATGCGTGCGTGTGTCAGAGAGAGAGAGAGCGCGCGCGGGGGGAACATTTGTGTGTTTATGTGTGTGTGCTCTAAAGAACTCGTGGCTGCTTCTTGGGGAACCCATCCTGTGATACCGATCCAGCAGACTGCAGCACTTCCTATTGGGTCTCTCTCTCTCTCTCTCTCTCTCTCTCTCTCCCTCTCTCTCTCCTTACCTATGGATAACGTACGTGTGCCGTTGTGAAGGAAAAAGGCAGAGAAAATGGAAGGCTTCTGGTTCATCTTCTTTATTTGTCGTCTGCATCTTGGTTTTTGCGGTTTGCACATACATCCGTCTTAATGATGACTTTTAATTTGACACGTTATCAAAAATAGTTTTGCAGACGTAAAAAGGCAAATGTGTAGAAATAAGTTCATGCTAATCTCTACAACATGAATTATTCATCTTCTTGATGGTTTGGCAAAGAGTTTCTTTATTAGCTCTCGCGGTATGTAGGATGCAAATGGTAGCCGTGGAAAATTCCACGGCTACAATTTGCAAGCGCTCAAGGCACGAAACATTCACGATGATGATTTTTAGTGTTTTCAGTCACCTCATTAGGCCCCGGTGATAGACAGAGTTAGCAACGTGGGGGGTTCTAATGGAAACTCAAATTGGCATTAAATTGGGTGTAATTTTGGTTGATAAGCTGTAAGAGATCTGGTCGATTTTAATTAAAAGTGAGATGACAACGTGAACTCTACAACCTGAAAATCTGCATCGTTCAGAATCCCAGAAAATTAATATTTCTGTGTGAGAGCCACATTTCCTCTGCAGGTTGAGAGAAAGCGCACACACAATGTGTGGTTTCTGCTTTAGAGGGCACAAATCAGAAAGGCTTCAGTCTCTAACAGGAGACGCTAATGGAGCCAAGTTTGTCTCAGCATGTCCATCCAGCCCCAAGAACCCACTCAGCTCATCTGTGTGAGACTGATCACAACCAGCGATACAAAAAAACAATAGTTAATTTAAAAAAAAGACAAATAAATGACAAACTTTCAAGTTAAATGGATAAATTATAAATCCAGTTGTTGTATAATTTTAAAATGGATCTGTGTAGGACTCAAGTGTAACACTGAGTGTAAAACAGTGTATTTAAGAATGAAGTAATATCTAACAATAAATAAACACACGTTTAGATAGGAAGATAAGAACATTCATTGTAAAACTGACATAAATACAGGCCTCCTTTAGTTAGCATGCGGGTGTAACAGAGGGAAATAAGAGTTTCTGAGTTAGCTACACTGCACTTTACCCAAACACCGAACCACAGGAGGCTATCACAGAGTAGTTTCACCAGTTCAGTGTGTGACCCGTTATGGACAACAGTCACAACCGCTCCCGCCCTCCTGTACCTCATGTGTGGTTTGGAGTAGTGAACAAAAGGCACTTCTGCCACAGCTTCATCTACTTCCTACTCCGTGTAAGAGACTGGTAGTCGAGGAGCACATGTGCTGTGAAGAAAGACTTCATTACTTGCATGTAATGAAATTCCTTTCTGACATATAACCTAGAAATTCCTCAAAGACACTTATTGTAAATTTCTGCGCTGAAAAAAAGTTTATTGTAAAACTTTCCAAAGTGAATTAAACCTACAAGAATGCGATGAAGCAGCTGCTTTGACTTTATGTAGATGTATGGTAAATGGCCTGCATTTGTATAGCGCTTTACTTAAGTCCCTAAGGACCCCAAAGTATGTATATCCAAAACATTAATACTGTGTTCAAGAAATATTATCTTAGTTAAACACGGGTGCTTACTTTCATCCTGTACTATTCTGTACAAGCAGATGGTGCAGTGGTAACATGTAATCTTTGTGCTGTGTGTCTTTTACTTCAGAAGTAAGAGCTGGGAATGACGTCATTGCCAAGCTCACTGCGCTGCAGTAGTAGTAGCCTGAGAAGCAAAAAAAAATGTTTTGTTGTGCTCGCTAGCAGACAGAAGCATTCATGCAACAGTAACAATACAACACAATACCTGTCACACAGTTAAAAACACCACTGATGCACATTCACGGACGGAGCCTGGTCAGTGGGCTGTGTGCGGTGAATCACAAGCACGCAAACACGATAGTACAGATCACAAATGTTACAGTTTTACTACCACTCATGGGCACTGCTTCCATCTTGGATGACAGACTTGGGGTTGCTGGGGCTTTGCTGATTTCCCAAGTGAGAGGTTCGACTTTAGGTTCCTTCTGAAAACTTCAGAATCAGAATACTTGGAGATTATGTAAAATTCCCACTTTAGTCTGAACGCAGCATTTTTTAACCTGGCAGAGAAACACATTGCCATTTACAAAGCCTTTTAAAGAACTGGGACTATCACTAGAAAGAAACAATTAAACAGATGTTGCCCCATGTGAGGGAAAGTTTATTTAACCTCCTAGACCTGGCATTCACATACGTGGACATCACATTTTGGGTTGTTTAAACCAAAATACAGCATTTTGCTCTACAATGACCTGATATCGTCTTACGAGGACATTATACTGCCACTGTTCAATTCAATTCAATGTTATTTATATAGCGCCAAATCACAACATCAGTCGCCTCAAGGCGCTTTACATTGTAAGGTAGGCCCTACAATAATACATACAGTGAAAAACCCAACAATCATATGACCCCCTATGAGCAAGCACTTTGGCGACAGTGGGAAGGAAAAACTCCCTTTTAACAGGAAGAAACCTCCGGCAGAACCAGGCTCAGGGAGGGGCGGGGCCATCTGCTGCGACCGGTTGGGGTGAAAGAAGGAAGACAGGATAGAGACATGCTGTGGAAGAGAGCCAGAGATTAATAACAAGTATGGTTGAATGCAGGGAGATCTATTAACACAGAACATTTGACTGTTCAATCGAAATTTCAAAAGAATGTCCTTATATGTGGATCTCATTTTTCTCAGAAATAAAAATCACATAAAAAAAACAAAATCTGGTAATTCTTTGTTTTTACATTGATCAGGTCCCAATCAGCCCAGATAGCAAAGAGACATTAAAAATGCATGCCCTGAACGAGTTCAGGTCTTAGGAGGTTAAAGTGATTAAAAAAAAACTGTTGTTGTTTTTTTTAATGTATGCATTCATAAACCTGAAACTGACACATGCACAGCATAAAAACATCAACAGTTCTGATAATAAGAATGCACTGGGTGTGTGCCTCACTGTCACACTGTTATAAAGTAAACACAAACCAAGGTTAGCCTCAGTGGTTAGCATTATAAATATGTTTAGAGGTAAATGTTGAAATCGTCTAAAACTAGTTTGTGTCATTTGCCAAGAATCAAATATCAAATGGTTCCTAGGTTACTGTTAGCAAGCTAACAAGGAGAACCCCAGAGACCAGTTCTCCCAGTGCCAACCAAACGTGGTCCTGTACAGCAGAAAACATGGTCGGGTATAACAGACAGCTGTTCACTTCTCTGCACATGTTTACAGAGCCGTGGTTGTACGAGACACGACGTATCATTATCTCCGGTGGGCGTTCTGTTCTCTGAGCTGAGGTGAAATGAATCATACTCCAACTCCAGTTGTTTAAACAGCTGATTGATGGTGTGAGTCACTGACAGTGGCAGGGTCAGTGCTTCATCTCCCACTGGGGTTACTCAAGGTACTGTAAAGTGCTTCAGACGGCACCCCTCCCACTGAACAGCCCACAACTAAAACTGCAAGAGCAACTTTCAATTGCACCTCCAACATTAGCCAAATTAAATTAAAATGATGTAGCTGCAAACCAGTGTGGCTACTATTGTTACCTAAATGATGAAAAGTCCATTTTAATCTATTATAATGTTAATAATGGCACAACACTTTTATGTTATTAATGTGACATAGTTAAATGTTCTTTCAGAATCGAGAATAACAAAACTGTGTTACAAACATTGTAATCCCGAGCTTAAAATAGGGTGAAAGCTTGTTTTGTGTTTCCAAACCCTTTATTTCACACATGTATATAAAAGCAAGCGCGTTGGCATTACCGCGACATTATACACAGTTGTGCTTGTGATAGCTGTGCTGCTAACATTAGCACTGCCATCAGTACAGTGACAAATCTGGATACTTCTTTCAAACTAACCCAGTTTCAGCGCACGTGTAGATGACGGATATCAAGCCGCACAGCGCCGCGCTCCTGTTCCAGCTGAGCACTTAAATATTAAACCACCCGGCCCTTAAGCTGCAGCACAGTATTGTACCGTAATACAAGATTTACTTACATAATGAGTAGATGTGCATCTCTAATCTGAGGGAAGTAAGCCAAAATCAAAGCCGCATCCCATTAAAAAAGGCCGCTAGCAAAATGAAGGCTCAGGTGAAGTAATATGGGCCTAAATAAAACTCGATCACAGTCGCCTCCTTTTGGATTTCTCTCTAACTGCTTCAGGATCGTGTCCTCTATTCTCGGGTAATCCTGCAAATGTGGATACAGTTTCTCCTTAAAGACATGCATAACTGTAGGAAACAGTTGGTAGAAAAGGTCACAGCCTCAATAGCTTATTTTACTTATAGCCTGAGTGGGTGAGCTTATGGGACTGTCAATAGCAGTCCCTATAATTCTGTAATTATAAATACATGAGATGAAGTGCGTCCCCGTGTTTGAAGTCTGTGAATTGCTGGCTCTGCACCCATCAGCAGCGTTGCATTCTCAGTCTTTGAATCGGGCAAGGTCAGTTCGTCTTCAGGCCAGTCGCAGCTCAGTGTGACCTGAAACCCAAATGACACCAAATTCACACTGAAGGTGAATGAAAGTGTGTGTGACTGGACGTGCACTGTATGATGTGTCACACTCTGCACTGCCTGCCTGCCAGTCCTGGTGCATGTGTGTGTGACATAGTATTTGTGTGGACTTTCCTCAGTTTTTGGGCCAAGGTCTTTCCCTCTAAGCTCTCATTCATTTTTCTTTTTCCTCCTCTTTTATTCTTTCACTGCATGTCTGCCTGTCCCTGCCTCTCTGTAGCACAGTAGCAGCCAGTCTCTCATAGGCTTTTTCTACTGTGTGTGTGTGTGTGTGTGTTTACCTGCTGCATAAGCTAATTATCTTTATCAGTCCAGGAGTCATTCTACAGGCTATAGGATGCCGGTTTGTTTCCCAAAGCTTTCTTTTTACAAGTCCTGCTTTGAGAAATGCGAGCCTTCTCGTGGCTCCATCAGCTGAAATCCATGAAAAGTCTTAAAGAATTGTGATGCTATTTTTACGTTGCTTCCTCCTTCTCTCCTTCCTTTTTCCTTCCTTTCTTTTTCCCCCCATTCCTTCCTCATGTAACTGCTTTCAGATTTCATTTCCTCCTTTTCACTCTGATCTTATTCTCCATAATCCTTTTGACCAGTCCTCGTGTGTCACAGCACACAGTCCAGCCCCTTCCTTTGCTTCTTTATTCCATTTATAACTAAATCTGGAGTTCTTTCATGCAGTAGATGCTTCTGACCTTCTAGCCCTCGCGATTTCTTCTTCCTCTTCTTCCCTCTTTCCCTTCTCTTCCTCTTTATGTGGTCTTTCATTCTTTCCATCTTTAAATATCTCTCTCGTTCCCTGTCAGTTGGCATGAGGCTCTCAGTGCTGACAGAGGGACATATTGCATTCTCAACAGAAAACAACCCTCCACCCCACCCCCAGCATTAGCTAACTAACCTGGGAACGCCATCTGTGGAGCCCTGCCCAGCACCATGGGACACGTGGCCGTTTCACGGTGCTCAGCAGTTGCTGTGGCTTACTCCATACTGACCTATAGCTGCTGCTGAGTCTTTTATCTGTTTCTTCTTTTAATTCTTTACCAGTTACTAATTTTAGGGCCAACATTTCAGTCCTCTCAGGGTTTTCTGAGCTAGAAGTTTCCTAGAAGTCACAGGAAATGACGGAAGCATTAAATTTGGTATGGGTTTAAAAAATGCAGTCACGATGCCCAAATTCAGTACTACATATCAGCGAGTGACCGAAAGATTATTAAATAACAAAACACTCATTTAATTAACTTGTTTGTAATTACTTATGTAGTATTAGGATGTCACTTTTATCTGAGGAAGTCATGATCCGCTTGGTTGTTTTAAAGCTTTCTTTGCACCACGCACTTTTAAAGTCTACTGTAAATTTCTGCTTTCAGCATTCATGATTTTATTTTGTAATCATATCCTGTTTTACACTTTAGTCATTTCTGCTGTATTTGGTTTTCCATCAGTATTTAGACACCAGAGCTCAATCAACTCATGAATCTTCTATCATGTATACCGTATCTCTTCCATTAGTAGCCTGTCTCTTTTAAACGCCGGTTTGTAATAAACGCCGGTTTGAAAACATGTCACGACAAATAGACGCTGGTCTCCAATAGTAGCCGGGCGACCTTCAACCCGGAGGTCCGTCCGCGCTGACTTCTTCTTCTTTTTAAATTTTATTGGCGGATAGCAAACAACTGAATGGTGCATTACCGCCACCAACTGGTATGGAGTGTGACTGGAACGTCGGTCCTCCCGCGTCTCAGCTGTTTCCAATCAGCCGTCATCTACGACCAGCTGCATTTAAGCTGGATGCAGCGACCATGGAAGTGGGATTATTACACCAAACTGCGGCTAGCGAACCTGCTACCTGTGATTTTCTGGTCTTTTACTTCCTCTTGAAGAGAGTCGGGCGGAGAGAAGTTTCGGGGAGCACCACTCGTGCACTGGGCTGCACAATTGGGAACTGCATTATTTGTGAACTGTTGGAATACGTTTTGGAGCACTGTAAGTAAACGCACTGTCTTTTCACCTCAGTCTAAAAATCGCGCCTGGGTCCTCTTTCCCTCCCACTTCTGCGACAATTCCGAGAAGGGAATAAGAGCCGGTCTCTTTTAAACGCCGGGCCAGCCGGATAACTACAATTGGAAGATATACGGTACACATATTTCCTTTTGTCCCCTACATGATTTGAGATTTGGGTACTTAGGTCCAACATCAGGAGGGAAACAGTTTGTCAGAAACAACTAATAAGAATTTGTTTGCAGTATGACAAAATCCCAGAACGAAGCATTTATAATCATGTGAACTGAAACAGCATTTCATGAGAGAAAATGGTGACGGTGGCAACAAGACACGAGGCGCTATCAACAGGCAAAATAGGAACACTGCGGGATCCCGACACTTAGCATGACCACGTGCAGCGAGAGTTTTGTCACTAACAGCTGAAACATTTAAATGTTTAACTTACAAGAAAGTGGCTTAGCCAAAAACTTTAGCACTGTAACACTGATCACTATAAAATGGATTATTTCAACACCCTGTGTCTCGTAAAGTATTCAAAAGCCAAAACCTTTTTTGTCAACGGCGTTGTGTTCATGCAAAGTATGTTGACTTTTCAGGAAGTAGCCTTTTCTCTTCTTTTCCTTTTTCCTGCCTCTTGGTTGCGTTGTTTGCCAAAACTGGAATAAATGATGCCCTATACCCCGAGCCTGTTGTCCTACATTCAGGCCTTCTCCTCACTGATGTCTTACATCTTGATAAATTCAAATCCTTTTGAACTTATTTGCCTTTTTTATTTACAGCTGCAATGCCATTCTCCTGACTTGACCACAACAACCAAGCGTCTGAACATTTGCTGTCAAATTGCAGAGAATTCCCTTCTCAGTGAAAGCCGATGACGTCACAGCCGAGATTAATCCCTAATTATCTCCACATTCAGAGTCCAGCTTGTCTATGTGTGTCACACAGGACTACAGCCATAACTCTGTTCAGTTAGTCAAAAGCACAATTACCAAAAACAAATGCAACATCATAATCACCATTAAAGAGGTTTTATAGTCGATAAAAAGCATCTCTTGACTGTATTGCACAATGGCCTTCTTATTAAGTAAATTGCCTATATCCAGAAATTTATTCAAATATTCAAAGCTCCTGATTAAGAGGAACTTATTATCACTCATACACTGACAACCCCGTTTAATGCCTTAATTAGTAAGGGACACTAATTCATTAAGTTGGACTTCACTGAGGATACTTCAGAGCTTCCAATAAAATTGGAATTAGTAATAAGTTCCAATTAAAATATTAATTGTCATAAGGAATATTGCTTATTAAAGGAGAAGTTTCACATTTGGGGGTGTGTATCTTTAGGGTTTTGTACTGAGGTGATGAAAACAATGTTTTTGGTTTATGACAGTGATAAGAAGCAGAAAAAAACAGCAAAATATGTGAGACATCAGAGGCAACACAAGTAATGAGGTAAAATCAGCACTGATGTATCCAAGTTACACACTCTACAGCTTAGTCTCAATAAAGGTTTGACTTGTGGGGATGAAGATTTACAGGAAATGGTTATATAATGGATTAGACTGGAAACGATGGTGTATGGGTCTTATGTAGTACTATTTTACAATTTAAGGGGAAAGAATATTGAGTTTTGCAGAAAACAAATGTTTTAAGAACACCACGATACCCTCTTTGTTTCTTCTGGGGTGAGTCAGTGTTCGGTCAGTACTGCAGTTCTTATCAGGTCAAGGTAGAGTTTGAATACAACAGAGACGGAGTCAGTAATCAAGAGAGGACGAGTGTAAACACTTCAGTTCAGTACATACGATGGTGCTCTCGTCAAAACACATCGAAACATCGCTGATGAAAACTTGAGAGAAAATACAAAAGTACGAGTGAAAGAAAGTGTAATTTGTCAAAGGAGAGGAAAACCAGGGACGCGGAGTGTAACGCGTGATGTTTTCAGCACCCCGGCAGTGGACAGCTCCTCAAAATGCTCCACTGTACCGTTCATTCACGATTCTATCATTGAAAGAGCATCAACAATATTTATGGCTGAAAAGATGATCACTGTAGGCCGCGTTTAAAGTGTCCTTACTCGATTCTCTGACTTTAAAGAGCATTTTAATTAGATAAACGTGAACTCAGGACTAGTTTTGGCCTTAAAATGAAAAGACGACCACATTATTTACGCCCCAAAGAGCCTCAAATGTAGGGAAATGATTGACCGGCAACTTATTGTTTCCTTTTAAACACATTATCATCGTTTACATTTGAGAAACAATACAAACCAAAAACACTTCCTGTTAGAAATCCCGTTTGTTTTTTAACCATTTCTATTACATCTGTGTTCGCTCCTTTTCTCCCATTAAACATTTTCCCTCTCGATGAAACTTTTCCTCTTCTCTCCGTCTCTCCTTCCTGCCTTTATAACTTCCCACCTCTTTAGAGTTCCCTTCCCATTACACTCCTTTTAATTGCTGCCTTTCTTGACCTCATCTCCTATTTTCTTCTCATTCCCTTCGTAACCATCTATTTCCCATCTGTCCTTCCTTCCCCTTCACCTTTTATCCTCCACCCTCTCCAACCCTTATTATGTTCCCTTATAATCATTTCCCACTTTTTTCCACCCACTTTTCTCTTCCCACTTCCCTTCAGTCCTTGCTTCCCACATCATTACCTCAGGCTGTTTGTTTCTTAGTACCTCTTCTCTATTCGTCTGTAATTCATTACATCGCCTCTGCTCCTGGATTGCCCCATGCACACACATAGTTTGCAGCATGGTGCAACCTGGGAATTGTGGTTGTATTCTCAAGGCTTAAACTACAAAGAGAACCTCATCCCAGCCCATTTGTTGTCTGCTATCTCAGCAAACACAGGCCTGTGTGTGTGTGTGCGTGTGTGTGTGTGTGTGTGTGTGTGTGTGTGTGTGTGTGTGTGTGTGTGTGTGTGTGTGTGTGTGTGTGTGTGTGTTTCTTGTGCTC
>VURO01006571.1:7831-22756 GCA_015108175.1 Pelvicachromis taeniatus
TTTTTTTTTACCACACTCCATATTTTAGATTACATCAGTACATGCATTGTTTAATTTGTAGGAATCACAGCTGTACATAAATGGCATTGGAGTATGTGCCTGTGTGGGGGTTGTGTGTTTTTATGTGTGTGCACGTGGGCATGTCAGTAGACAGTGTAATCTGAGGGATAACATGATGCTTATCCAGCTGATCCCTCACCACCCCGGGTTCTGACAGATTGACACTCATCATTCTCCACATTACCTTTGCCTAATTGGCAGGTAATTCTCCTCTCCCCTACTGGCCCGCTGCTGTCACTCTGTATTGTCCTTGTACTCTACTACTACCCCTACTGTCTGGCTCTTTATCCTCCAATCTTACCATTCGCCCAGTAGACAAAGAGTCACTCAGCAGGGCCTCTTGTCTAAGCCCAGAAACCCAGTGTGCACTGTCACTGTAAACTGGGGAAGTGAAGTTGGGAGCTTCCTCTTTCATGGTAACCCCCATGCTGGGTAACTCTCCACAGGGCTGACAGGAGTGCCGGCCCCAAATACTTTCAACCTGTCACCAACTACTCCTTCCAAAAATCATGAAGTATTGTAGATACAACAATAATGCAGATTTAATGGTTGACATATGTCTTTATTGAGGAGTGGTCATCATGTCTTACCCTGAGTTAGATACCATCAATTAAAAATCGTGTCAATATATTTAAACGAGAAATATTAATGTCTTTAAAAGATTTTGTAGATGTTTTCGAGTGCCAGCAATGTTTTTTTTTAAACACCAATGTTTTTTTGTTGTTTTGATGTTAAGAAAACACAGGTTTTCTCTTTTACTGCCACATATCCCAAGTTAATCCCCACACATCCCAAGTCTTTTAACTTTTTAAGCCGGTTCTCATTCTTCTCATTCTTCTCATTCTACTTCACAATCTTAAACATACACACACGCACATTTCAGCTGTACTGTAGCCCCCAGTCTGACAGTGATTGACAGGTGTTTGCAGAGCCACACTGGATAGTCAGACATGAGACATATGGGAGTCCCTCCCTCCTGTCATGTCCACCTTCCCATGTGTCTTTTGTGGCTGAGGTGCAGGTGGCAGGAGCAGTCAGGAGCTTGTCAGAGCAACAGGAAGAGGCTAGCACTCTCTCACACGCACACAGATTCCCTCTCTCTTACAGCACCAACCGTCAGACACACTCACTGTCAACCCCCCTGGGAGTGTGTCAGCTGTCATTAACTTCCCAGACTTCCGGTGTGCAGGGGAGCTTCCCCTTTGTTCCCTCCCACTTGCAGGTGACTCTCACTAGGGGCTGCATGCTGGGAATGCCAGACTCTGTGCTGGGAATATTGGACCTGACAACATAAACAGCCAAAGGCAGGAGAATGAAAGTGAAAGAGAGACAATTTCTGTATGCATGTTTATAAAACACTGCATGTATATTATTGGTATATACATTTGTGCCCATTTGTGTCATTTCATGTTTATAGTTTAGGGTTTTGTTCTTAATATTTTTTATATAATAATTAAAAATACAAGGTGTCTGTTATTTTTTATATTTCCGTATTTTCCCTATGCCCTGTAAAAGCTGTAAGCTTTTATACGTGTGGATGTGTGTGCATGAACGTGTATGCATGTTGAGAGACAGCATGCGTGGAATGTGTGTGATATAAAGGCTCTCTCCTCGTGACACAATGGTGTCTTTGACAGGCGGGAGAAGGGAAGGCTTTGTTTGGTGACACCACAGAGTGTTGTGAATGCCCGACATAGCTGCCATTCCTCTCTCTGTGTCGTCCGCCAGGCCACTGGCTTATCAGGGATTCCTCTGCTCTCGATCTGCCCACGCACACCCCCAGTATGTGTGCGTTTCTGTGTGCGCAAGTGAGGGAAAGAGTCTGTGGCACAGAGTTGCTAACACCAACAAGGAAAATGCTAATGAGCCATGGAATAGAACAGACTTTCTGTTAGGTTACATATCTCATCACAACTGGACCAGTTTGGCTGCCAGAGTTTTCAGCAATCTTAAGTAGATGGCTAATATGGGTTTGAATTGTGCGTTTAAACAAAATAACTCAAAAACAAAAGAAACTCTATGATAGCTGTTACTGGTAACAGCTATCATAATGTATGTATAGTAATGTAATGTTGATGTAGGGGCTAATTTCTTGTCAATACACACAAGACCGTTCATTTTTGCTAAATTCAAAACAAACGATGCAGTTTAAACCTACAGCACATAGGAAAATGATTCTTAAAGTCACATGAAGACTTATCAGGCAAAGTGGAGTGTCCAAAACTGTATTTTAATAAGCCAAACAGACATATTGTCAAAACCACCTGCTTAATATTTTGTAGGTCTACCTCGTGCAGCCAAACCTCATGTGAACCCTTAAGGTCAGAGGTGTCCTTACTTTGGTTCCTGTGTTTTTCGGTAGGGCGATGCTCAAGTGGGCTTGTTCTGGAGAATCCGACAGATGCTTGTTCAGAAAAGGATTTGCGGAGCTTGGATGCTGGGTAAATAAATCTATATATCCATTTTTTTTCTTCTTCTTATCCAATTCAGGATTGCAGTGGCGCTATGGTCTATTCCATTTGTCATGGAGCTTGGGGTGGTGTACATCCTGGACAGTTTGTAAGTTCATGGCAGGGCTACGATATGGAAGCATACAGCAATTTGTATTCACATTTACAGCCAATTTACATTAACCACATGTCTTTGGACTGTGGGAATAAGTAAAGGTATCAGAGACATCATGCAAATCCCACATGGAGAGACCCACTTCTCTCTTCGACCACTTCTTTTTTAGCTGCCAAGGCATTTTCCTTTTCTAATAAATCTATTTGGTAAAATCTGGAAGAATCGATTGCTTGGAATGTAATCTATTACAGAATCATTTTAATTCCAGGGAAACAATAATCTGTCAGAATTACAATATTTAAGACTGAATCATTCAGTGAAACCCAAATTTCCCAATATGAGCAGACGTCCTCAATTGAAAAATGATTTGGTGGGCTTAAGCTTGAAAGGTCATCTCTTTATTCATATAGCCATGGCTACACAGGTAATCTTTGGTTCTGCATACTTTCCATTATCAGACTTGCTTAACTTCAAGGACAGACTGACCTCTTGGGCTGGTGGGCAGCTGTGCCTTCTGCTCTTTTTGCCAAACCAATAATCTAGTAAAATACATGAAAGCAAGTCAATAAAACTTCATTTTTGAGCAGTGATTGGGGAAACGGTACTGATTGTGCAAGCCTGAACTATTCAGGCAGGTTGTTCCAAATTTCATACATTCTTCCCTTATTTTCCATTTAATGCTTCTCTCTCATCACTCTGTTTATCTCACGGCCAGGCTGTGAAATAGTATGTTGCTGAGAAGCTCATTCTTCTTTTTGGTCTCAGTAATCATGCAGTTCCTTCCAGCTCTCACACAAACAGAGCGGTTTCTGCCAAGATGCCTGATCCTCATCTTAACACTGGTATGGTGCCCACATGTGCAGAAGTTGGCCATTCTATGCACATAAACTCACACACGCACACAGCTGTATCTCTACATTTTCATGCCAGGGTGTGTTTGTGTTTTATGTGTTTACATGAGGTTTCATGGGGCTAGCAGGGGCTTGGCAGCAGCAGTGCATCAGCAGTTCTGAGTAGGATTAGACCAGTTTGCGCAATATTGTCCTTTAGTGTTATAATCCCTATTCATTTCAGGAAGTTTGAACTTCCAGATGGAAAATGCACATTTGTTTGTTTCCTTCAAGTTTTTTTTTAATAAGTTATATAAATACTGCTTCTTGCTAAACTGCAACACTGGGCTAAGAACTGCATCTTAAATGTCTGTCTCTAGCCCTTGCCCAGATCTTGAGTGATCACCTGGAAGGGTAGGAAATGCTCTCTATAACCTGTCCCATTGAAGTTGAGCTTTAGTTAATATGTAAAACATAGGTGGCATAAAAGAGGACCTCACGTTTGTAGTTTTAGGCCAACTTTGTTGAGCATTTCTCTTGAAATAAAGCTGAAGAGTGAGTTCAACCTGATGTGGTAATTAGAAGGGAAAAGGAGACGGTCAAGAAAACGCAGTGGACCTAAATATGTGTAGAGATTTTTCTTGAAATATTTGTAAGAGCCTGGAATGCTTTACCCCTTCACTAATCTGGGGAGATGAAGTTGGAAGGTGTTGAGATGAAGAAATGCTGAATGGTGGTACCAATTTTCAGTGGGAAGGTGCTGACCGGTCTGAAAGGTTATGAAATGAAATTTGAAAGTCACAGATGACCAGAAATAGAATTTGGGTCGTTGTCACAGTGGCCAGTGGCCAGCGTGGAAGGGAAGGACCCAAAAGTAGATGCAGTGATCTTCTGAATTTCTACAAGTGATTTATTCAACAAAATAGTGAAAATACCACAAACGAGGAAGGAGGGGAAAATCACAGTGGACGCAGGGAACTTAGGGGGCAGTTTACCCAGGGAGGAACAGGTACAGGTCTCAAGAGCACAGAGAGAGCGGGTTTAATGATTGAGCCAGAGTTTGCGCAAGATGGAGAATGTAAGGATGGCTTACTGGAAGCTGTGCAGCAGAGAGTCCTTGGGGGAAACTGTGGGTCGACGACGGGCAGGGGGCAGGCAGAGTAGTTGGTGAATTCCCCAAAATTTCCAGAACAGAACCGGGGAGGTGATGAAGATTCTCCAGCTGGAGGTTGCTTAGTGGCGTGACCCGGAGGGTGACAAGGTGAGCTATTGGCATAGGAGAGACAGGTAAGAGGATTAGCCAACTTGAGGAAAACAGAGAAGTTCACACCCGGTCACCACCATGAGTAGCTGACGGACTGGAGAAGAAGAGTCAGGCACGCCGGGTTTAAATACAGCCTCCTGATTGCGGCCGATTTCTCCCAGGTGAGGAAGGTCGCCTGCTCCCGCCTCCAAGGAACTGCTGCTCACCTACAAGACACACCCCCACTCCCCCAGACTGTGACAGGTTGTATATAGTCATGTGATTTGCCATAGCTCATGGAGATGTGTCACTCAAGCTGTTTTTAAACAAGACACTGACTTTTGGTGTGATGTTAGCAGGCACACTTATTAACTCTTAAAAACACTTATTTGCTTCTAGATTAGAGGTAGATGATACATTTTCCATTCCTAGAGTGTCTCCATATTCAGCTCTCTACACACATAAAATTATATAAAATCTATTTTTTTAAGTGTAAAAAGTGTAAAAAATCGTGAAAGTACAGTCCCCAGAGGAAGGCTGCTATTGTAAAAACCTGTAATGTATATATAATGAGATCATAATCGCATATATCTTCTCCACAAATGAGTTTTTTCCACTTCTTGCCTCATACTGAGATCAGCAAGAGCAGACCAAAACAACTGTGGTCAAAAAAGTGTCCGTTTTAAATATTTCTATTTGCAAATCCCATTTTAGAGCGCAAATAACTCTTTAACAAGCTTTCTGTACCTCAAGCCTCCGTCCTCTAGTTTTCATTGTTTTGAGTTGCATTTCATTGTTCAACCTTTAAAAAAAATGAAAGTAAAAATAGAAAACTTCAGTCTTATTGGATGCCAGTGTCTTTTCTCAGATGTGGGAGGTTGAGTTATTCTTGTCACTTTCCTAACACTGTGCCTTCAGGGAACAATTACGTTCCTTTTATGTTGTTGAAGCTTATTTCATCACACTCCTCCACTGCTCCTCCTTTTTGAACCAAGAAACACACACACACGCAATAATATGAACACATATGGTCCATTAACTCTACCAGTCTCCTAGGAGCTTCTCTCAGTTCAATTGCAGCCATTCAGAGCCATTCCATCAGGCTCATCAGGCAGTGCTGTGGGAATAATATTAACAAAAAAGAATTAGCCTTTCTGCGAGCCTCTTTTCCTTTCTTTCAACATAGACACAATCACACTCGATCTCAGATCAAAGTATTTCCTTGCATCTGCACTGTCCATGTTTTGTACGTCTGTCTGTCTTTGCGATGTTTATTTTTTTCATTATTATCCCAAAGGTTTCATCTGTGTGTGTCTAACAGGGCTGCATGTGCATGTTTGAGGGTGCACGAGCAAATGGGAGTCGCTGTGAGGTGGGTTTGGAAGGGTGCTCATCCTTTTTTTTGGCTGCGTGCGTGAGTGCGCCACGTATTGGCAGTCTTGCTGCTCCCACGTCCCTGAGAACGAGGCCAATCAGACTGGATAGACAGTTTATTTCCAAACACTAGCGTCTGGCCTGCTGCCTCACACACATTCCAATACATCCAGACAGACTTTCAGAAGCAGGAATTAAAAGGCATTGGAGTTGTTAAAACATGACATTCCCAAAAAAGGGCTGCTGGGCCCTGAGACTACCCAGAAACATCCCACATGACTTAACCCTGCAGGAATTGCAGCATCGCCAGGGTCGCTGATGAAGGTTCTCTCATAGATACACTCCCTCTGCAATCCTTTCCTCTCGCTATTTTTGTCCTTCAGCCTCTGTTTAATAACGCTATCTCACATATTAGATAATCCTTACTTGTAATATCTGCCTGTTCTTTTGTTTGGTGTAGTCACGTTTTAAGGGTCTTCCTCAAGAGTACCTCGGCAGCATAATGAGGATTTATGCTCTGAAGTCTAAAGAGTGCCACAGACTTTCTTTTTTAAATGACAGATTTGAGATTAGATTCTTAATCCAGTAAGTGATGTGGATGTAACAGCCTCCTTTCATCTCAGAAGTATCAGGCAGTGTGCCAATGGTATGGTAAAAGCAATAATCCCCTAACCCTTTAATTGTCTTCCTTCTGGAACATTTCCAAAAAAGGACATAAGATAGTTTGGTTTCATTTTGACACAGGAACGTTTTAAAGATATCTGCAGGACTTATTTCCCAAATTAATATATGGGGCAGTGATAATTCTATACATCTGTCACAAACCTGGTCAGCCTGCAGTTAAATCGGATGAGCTGAGAAGGATGTTCTTTACAACTTTAAATTGAGTGAGTGAATATTGAGCACACAAGGGAAAGGAGTGGAGTCTCATCAGTCTCTCACCCTAACTCTCCTTATCAAATGTCAAATAGGCCTCCTGTACCCATGAAAATGTAATATCAATCCGAGAGCAGCTTTTTAATTCTTGTGATTGGATTGAATGCATTAATACTGTTCCCTTGGCTTAATCTGCTCAACTTATTTGGTTGCTTGTGGGGCAGTTGCAGAACGATGTCTAATATAGATAAAATCCATCCATCCATCCATTCTCAGCCGCTTATCCTAGGATGGCATGTTTTATTAAACACTATATAAAACACTTGCTCTATTAGAGTATGATTAACATTTATAAATTTTTTTACAAATGATTTTCTGACATAAAAATCATATAACGTGCAGTGCTGTGCTTTGAGCCACTCCTCATTTCTTGATATTTTGCTAGGAAAACGGGTGGAGCAGTTTATTGAAACATGTGGAAACATTTATGGAAAGTAAGGATATAAGTCAAAAACATAGTTTGTACAGTTCTAACAAGCTCAAAAGTCAATATTCAGTGTACCCACTTTTATTCTTAAGCAACCTTGTCATTTCTTTAAGTAATCTTCACCAATAGTTCCAGGCTTCTTGAAGGACACCCAAAGCTTTTCTTTGGATGTTGGCGGCGTTTTGTTGTGTTCTTTGTCAAGATCACACTGCTTCAGTATTCGCGAGGACTCAAGGGAGGCCAGTTCATGATTGACATTGTGTGTTTTTCCATCCAGGTAGGCTTTTACTGCATTAACAGTATGTTTGAGCTCATTATCATACTGAAAAATGAAACTGTTGCCAATCACATCTCGCTACATCTTTCTGCAATCATAATTCCCTCAGTTTTGACAAGACGCCCAACACCACTGGCTGAAATGCATGCCCAAATCATGACATAGTCTCCACCACATTTTACAGACCACAGCGTAGACTCATTGTTGGATTTGTCTTCTGACCTCAGCTGTATATACTGACAATGATTTGAACCAAAAACTTCAAGTTTGAATTCATCACTCCATAACACCTGTTCCCAATGTTTACGGTGCAGTTCTTGTGTCATTTGCCATACCTCTGCCTTTATTGTCTTCTTTAAGGAAAACTTTTCTTGTTTCCATCCTTAAGGAAGATCCACTAAGATCATTTGCGATGAGGCCTTGCTAAATAGTAAAAATGGATCAACTTAGGGGCCAGATACATCTCTGAGGTCACGTGTCAGATCATTGCTCAATTTTTTTCCCCCTGTTTCTTGTAGTCATGACTTTTAGATCCTGTTCATCTGTTGTTGATAGATTTTTAGGCCTGCCACTTTTTGTTTTCTAATCATTCCATCTTCTCAAATCTTTGCAGAACACACTTGTGCTTGAATGATTCCTAGGTCACCGTTGAGTGGCTTAATAAAGAAAACAAACAAAATCTTCTGACACGGGTGAGGTACAAGAAGCCAATGTCCAGGGAAAAACTCTGACAGACCTTCAGAAAGCCTGGGGAACTATTGCTCAAGACCACTTTAAAAAATTACAGGAACGTCAGGATCCTTGGAAGCAAAATATAAAGAAACGTAAGCTGGCTCATGACTTTTGCACAGTGCTGTAAACTTATCAGATATTATTGTCTGCAACAGGCCTTCAAAAACACTGGTGCGCACTCGCACTCACACACACTTAGAGGAATGTTTGTGAGTGGGAGTTGAGGTCAAACTTCACTATTACGGACTGTGTTGATGTATTCGGTTTCTATACAGGCTGACTAAGGCGAGCTAGCTGTTTAACAGTGGCTCAATTCATCCTGCGGGAAAATAGGACCACTGACACTTAAGCGGCCTTGACGCAACTTAAATGATCATTAAAGCATTTTAAAGGGGCCGGTCATCTCCTGCGTATGCTTGTGAGGTTTCACATAACCACTTTGGGGTGAGGATCATTCAGTAAGACATTAATATTCATGTTTGTACACGTGGTCTCTGATAGGTAGGTAAATAAATACAAGAAAGTGACTATGCAAACATAATGTGCAGATAGCTAAATTTGCCCACATGCTGTTCAAAAAAATTATTCTTACTCATTTACAGCACTGACTTTTCCAAAGTGTCAGTGGGAGTGCATTACAGCGAGAACAATGAAAGGCAGTTTCTCTGAAATACTGTAACATTTTGCCAGACTTTATCCAGATTTACCGTCACCTACTTTACTATAATCACTAAATCCCATTTCAGTTTCAGCACCATAATGATTAGACAAATGTAAAAGTCTGAATAAACTATGAATCCTTTGAATAATTAAAACATTTTCATGCATGTCCATTGCAAAAAAGTGGGTATCGAGGGGCTTCCCCAGAAGTGGATTTACTTTACTTTTCCCCCTGGTTTCCCGAGAAACCAAAGGCCTTTTAGACTAAGTAAGGGGTTAACATTAAAATATTCATGTATCAATTAATTCTGTAGAAATTAATCTAATAAATATAACCTGACAAAGCTATTACAGGCTCTTAAATAGTAGAAGTTATTATGAGGATAAATCCTGCAGGGCATTTTATGGCTGCTGATTGCAGTAGTTCTGACAAATGCAAATGTATAGGGCTGGACAAGGGAAGTAGTATCACTGACCCTTCTCAGCTATGAATAAATTATTTACTTTAATTTCAGTGTCATACTTTGCCAATTTAATAAATCATTAAGTATTGAACTCTTTTTGTCTCAGATAGCTCACTGCGGTTTTAAGTGATCTTTTGATTTCTTTTTTATGCAGATTAACATTTTCAAATTTAGGGACCGATCTCCAGTCTGCGAGTGTGGGAAGTTTCAGATAACAAAATTTCAAAGTTAGTCACAAGAAATACACCATTGGTAAGATAAGATAGCTTGTTTTGGTGCTCTGTCTCTATGACCAGATTAGAGAGACAGTGGCCCCAACTTGGAGTGAGAGAGAAAGAGACACTTACTGTCAATTTTCCGGTGGCTGGGCCTTTACCTGTGGGGCACAGTGGGAAAGCTGTGAGGCCAGAAACTGCAAAGATAGTCATAGAGTTCAAGTGGAGTGTAAGCTTGGACACTGGGGTGAAAAAGAAAAGCCCAATTGCCAACTGGTCACCACCAAAAGGGGTGGGTTTGACTGCTCTGTGGAAATGGAGAATTCTTACAACCACATTCCTTAGGGAGTTTTGTGTTTAGTACTTTGGGTTTATGATACATGCCGACCATTCCTGCCTGACAAGTCTCCAGTTTGAGAACATTAGAGTTTCCTCTCTGCTTTTTGGGTTTCTTCCACTGGCTTTATTTGACATCTGACCTTCAGGGTGCATTGGAGTTGAACATATTCTTACACAGAACAATGGATCGCTCTTTCCAAGTTGAGAATGAGTTGCTGCTCAAAGTTTAGGAGCCGTATCTTTCGGCCGTGTGCATGTTAAATGCTTACTTCAAGTCCGATTAATGTGAGAGCTGGGAGATGACTGAAAACATGCTGAACAGAGCCTGTGTATCTGTTACTGGCAATAACATATACATGTGCTCTGTTCAGAATATGCTCTTCTTAACTTAGGTTTGGATAATTATCTAAGAGACTGAAGAAGTCACGGATGAGTAACGAGATGTCCAGATAAATAGACTCAAATTTTCTGGGATTTCCTTACCTGGACAATTGAGCATGCATCACAATATCTAAGAGAATAAACAAATATCGTATTCCTAATTCATAACTTTTTTCCATAAATGCCTATTGCTATTTTATGCATCAGTCTACTGCTACGGTGTCTACTGGGTTTCACATTTTTAAAGGCTTGTCCCTATAAATGTTTCAAAAAAATATATTTTTTAATATGGAAGAGCTCGTAAAATTGCTTTGCTTGCCCTGGGTAGCAGTGTCTTGTCTGGGGCTCTCTAATTGCTCTGGGTCCACCCCCTGAACTGCAGATCCGTTTTTACAGCTTGCATTAGCATACATAATGCTGCTCTGTGGACTCAACGAGTCATGCCAATTGAAAAGCAATCATTTTCACAGCAGAGCACTGCCATCGCCACTTTAATTGAGTGTGAGCGCACTTGCGTGTGTATGTACATTGCCTTGTATCATGAGACAGGAGATAATTGGTTGTGCAATACAACACAGCAATATGTTGGTAATTCAATGATTAGAGTTGATTGCTTTTGTCTAGTTGTGTCCCATGGGGTGACACATGTTTATGTTGGCCACATCCTTTCTTACTGTCTGTGCTATATCTGTTACTGCCTCTCTCTCACACACACACACACACACACACACTACAGAGAGAGATATTCACCCCCAATAATAAATAGAGTCGTATGCTAAATCATGGACTTGGAGTGTTCATACACTCTGCAACAATAAAGAGCAGAATTGTTCTTTAGATGAGTGCCTCACTGTTTAGTGAAAATGAAACCCAATTATCATATCTGGAGTGGGACCCCAGAATTTCATGACTGCTCTTCATGAAATGTATGTACAAACTGCTTGTTTCCATAGGATCAAAAATTGTTTAGTGGACGTAAATGAATCAAAAGTGGACATTAGTAAAGTACTGAGACTTTTCTCCTAACTGTGCGGTCTTTAACTTTCACAAACAAAAACTACTCACAAATTCACCTGCGCCACTGACTGCCTTATACAGTCTCTTTTTGTCCCAAATGGATAGAATACGTCTGAATGAAGAACATCTATGATCAATTAATATAACGGGAAGAGTCATTTCCATCCAAAGTGGACAAAGGAAAGAGCTCTAATGAAGATCTGTGTTATTATGTGTGTTGGCTAATTTCTCAGAGCATCAAGCAAAAGCCTGCAGGGATAAAGTGATTGAATCAAGAAAATGTGTATTAATGGCAACGGCTGCTAATTAGCCAAACAGAGAAAGGGGACATTAATCTTAAAGGCTATTTCAGACTTTTCAAGTCTAGAGCAAACTTGGCACTGCCTAATGGCTAAAATCTAAACTGCAGGTCACAGGGGTACTTAAAGGGGTGCAGCAAGGTTAATCTGTGGAAATATACAATAAAGACTCTTCGATTTTCTTTATTTTTTAACCTCTGCACTTTTATTGACTTCATAGTGATGCATTATGCATTTTTTTTTTACACTTTTACTACAAAATTGCAATTAAATACTTTCAACTGATAATTCAACTGATATTTTTTATTCAGTTGCTGATTTGTTGCTATTTGTTGCTATTTGCTGATGGTGGGGATTTTTATTTCTTAAGACTCATATAGTCAGATAAAAACATTATGCAATTTATTTTTTTATTTTTTTAGAAATGTAGAGTTTTGTATTGCACAGTGTCTGCTTTCAGTGACCCTTCGGGATTTTAGGGAATGTATGCAACAGAGCTATTGCTGATAGTAATAATATAAAAGACAGATAGTTATGTTGTGATAGCCTTTGAGAAACTGTACGTGAACTGTAAGTGAATGAGGGATGTTTGAGTTGGTTAGTCTGACGTTGTGCACTGATTTGACAGGCTTAAAGACTGATGGTCTCTGTCTTTGATGAAGCACTGACACTTGGTGGCTGATTGGTGTAACTACACTGTAACTGAGCCGGTAAGATTTCATCCATCAGTCGCAGAGATATCACCTCAGGTAATCCAAAACTGAAATTAGATGAAAATCACAGTATATAAAATTTTGATTTTTAAACCAAATATTACAGGTACACAATTTAAAGGCAAGATTACTTGAGAGGTGAGTTATGTAAAAAAATATATATATATATTCTTGATTCAAAGGGCTTTAGAGGAATCACTTAAGTGTATGAACACAGATACACGATTACACTATATTCAGAAAATCAAACAAAATTAACTTTTTTTATCAGCTTTTGATTTATTTGTTTTTTAAAGCTGAGTAAAACATGTTGCTTTACTGATTGCAGTAACCTAACACTGCTGAAGACAGAAAGGGTAGATCAGATGACTACACACAGCTGGAGACATTAGAGAATATCACCAGTGACTATGCTGATCATACATTCATCCTCCACACCTGCTGTCACTTAGAGTCCTGTACTTCTCTCTTTTTATTTGGAGCAATAACTCTTTTCTTTGAGCAATATTCTTCTTCTTTTTCTTTTAACTGGTTCCTTTAGAGATCACCACAGATGATTATTTGCCTCCATTTTACCCTATTCCTAGCATGCCTTTCTGTTACACCAACGCTCTGCATGTCCTCAGCACTACATCCATGGAACTCCTCTCAGGGTTCATTTTGTCCTCCTGCCCATCTGGCAACTCCATATTACACATCCTTTGTCCAACATATTCATATCTGTTCTCTGCACATGCCCAAATCATCTCAACCTCGCCTCTCTAACTTCATCTCCAAAGCATTCAACCTGAACTCTGATATACTCATCTATAATCCTCTCCATTCTGGTGTCTCCCAAAGAAAATCTGAGCATCTTTAGCTCTGCCACCGTCTCCAAACCATACTTTACAGCAGCTCCCTTACACTGCTATCTTGTAAACCTTCCCTTTCACTCTTGCAGCTATCCTTCTGTCTCAACTCACCCCTGATATTCATCTCCACCAACACCTCCATGCTTGCACTCTCTCCTTGGTTTGATGACCCCAGGTGTTTAAACTCATCCACCTTCACTGCCTCTGCTCCTTGCAGCTTCACTTTTATATCTTTCTGCCTCTCGTTCACACATATGGACTGTGTCAGCGGCTGGGCTTAACATTTAACATACAATTCAATACATTTGAAAGCCACTAGTTGGCGCCATTGTCCCCCTCTAAACCATGCTGACGGAGTTGAAGAAAATGCATCACGTGATTAATAATCCGCCAAATTTTAGATGGTGCTTTAAAGTTACTGAACACGGTTGGTTACGGAAGTTTTCAAACATGCCAGAAGTAATATTCAATATGTTACAACTTTACAGAATAAAGTAACCAACTGTTCCCTCTAGCTCAGCAAAACTACCTTTATACATGATAAGAAGGGGTTTTAATTCGAAAGTTTTAACCGGAAGTTGGCTTTATTTTTTTTTTATTTTACGTGAAATCGTGGAATAAAAGTGAAGAGAAGAAAGAGTCAATGGATTATAACCATAGCAATAGTAGCTATGAACCAACATTTCAAGGATGCAAACTTGAATAACACAGAGGAAAAGCTTAGGCGGGAATATTTGGAGAGGGGGAAGAAGGTTTGACAATTACACAGTACACAGTTAAGTTTTGTGGTGCGGTATCTCGGAAACGCTAACCTGTGCAAAGGTTGCCTGTCCATTCTTCTGCTTTTTCTCCGACTGACGTTTACCAAGCCTGTTTACATAGTTAATACTGGTTAAATGAACGCTAACCGCGTTTAAATCATTAATATCTGGTCTCCTTATTCCTGCATAACTTGCATAAGAAACAGACTAGGTTAACGTGTAGCTAGTTGAACACTGAGCCTCTGTATTTGTGGTTTACCCCCTGTGTATGTAAGCTACATGTAAGAGCAGTCACCACGTTACTTGACAAAAAATTACATGACATTTTTTGCTTTTTGCACCTATGTCCTAAAACATGTTCCACTGTCTTTTAGTTCCTACCTCCAAAGGGAACTGCCACAGGAACCAGTGATGGTAAGAGTACTCTGGGTGTCACATAATGCCTTTTTTGGGTTCAACAGATCTTCAAGTATTATATATTTACTAATATTGCACGTCACACCACATCTGGTTAACTAGATATTATTGGATATATAGCTTTTTTCTATTTTAAAAATGGTGAAAACTTTTGTTTTCTTCATTGTTTGTGTTTTTTTAAGTGAAACAAAGTGTATTTAGAGCTGCTGCAGCTGGTAGCCCAGCTTTCTTTAAAAGAAATTTAAAGCGCAATTGTCCCATTACTAAAAATTTAACATTTTGAAAAACATTCAACTGGTCTAAGCAAATTACTGAGGCTCTAAAACAGGGGGGGGGGGGGGGGGGGGGGGGGGGGGATTATTAT
>VURO01006575.1:1262-18210 GCA_015108175.1 Pelvicachromis taeniatus
CTCTTAGGGTTAGCCGGTCCCCCTAATCAGTGATCCCCTCTGAGTCCATGAAGTACATCTGATAACCCTGCTGTGTCTCACACTGCCATTCTTTTCTGGGCTCTAAAAATACAGCTATTATCAGCGAGAACACACAGATGCCTGGAACCGTAGGCTGAGTCTGTGTGTGCGTGTGTGAGTGCACGGATGCACGTGTGTATATGCATGTACATTTGCATGCTTATTAAGTGTCAAATAGTGTCCATAATGGCCGTTCTTTAAAATAGATCCTCTTTATGAAGCGTTTGAGGTGGACTTTCCCCAAAGACCAAATCCTGATCCTGGGTGGTCTCATCACTTGTGCATGGTACTGACCAGTTCAAGTGAAGAGAACTGGAAACTACTGTTTTCTGATTCAGCTCTTGCAGATCTCTTTTAGTACAACTTTGCTGAAAGAATAAAAAGTAACGGATAAAAACCGAACGCCATGATTTGCGCCTCATTTGATCCAAAGTCAGCAGTATAAGGATAACTTCCAAACTTTCCTGGATCTGTGGTTGGATCATCTGTGCTATGAGGCATTCCTCAGAAAAGAAAAAGAAAAAAGAAGTTCAACTATTTCCTAAAATATTTCCCAGCAGCGTAAACCAGTAAATTAACTGTGAGGAATGTAGAATAAATAAATGTAAGAAGTGTTTACACACCGTGTCCTTGTAGGTATGTCTGGTATGGTTTGAATGTAGTGATTAGTTTAAGAACTGGATAAAAAGAAAAGTCTTGAGAGAAAAGTACACGCATCATCTTAGTGGGTGTGGACATTTCTTTTTTGATAAAAAAACAGTTTTGAAATATATTTTGCTTCAGAAGTTGCAACTAATCAGTAAATTTATAAATAAAATAAAAAGTTAATCTATAGATTTTAGCTTAATATACAGTTCCAGTTGCATATTTCAGATCAGTATCCCTTCTTCTAAAATCTTTTCTATATGCACTGAAATCCCTTGTCATCCATCTCTTTCTTGCTGTGTTTCCCACCTGCTTGCATTTGTCCTCTGCTGCCTTCTTGTCTGTCTCTGCCTGCTCGGCCCGGTCGATGGCATTCTCCTTGTCCAGTTTCAGCATTTGCATCTTCTTCTTGATGGCCTCCATGGTGGCGGCTTGGCTGGATTTTCTCCTTCTGAGATGTTCAAATGCACCTTAAAAAGCTTGGGCTTTTGCTGAGATGTAGGAGATTCAGCCTTGCTTGCAGTGCAGAGGAAAGCTCGAGCTGAACAAAGCTGCAGAAAAAGCGAGAGAGGGAGAGACAGAAAAGGAGAGACAGATAGAAGGAGACAGAAAGCACAGTGAACAGTGATGGAGAGTCAAGCCCTATAAGGATGGTTATTTAAACTTCAACAGAACCTGCCTCCAGTCTCCACTCACCACCCCTATCACCATCCTCCTCCCATGTTTCCCCCTCCCTCCCTTCATCCATTACTTTTCTCCATCCTCTCACTCTCTGTCCATTCCTCTCTTCATTCAGCCACTCACCACTCTGCGTCCACTCCATCCTTACTCCCTAGCTATCGCTCTCTTAGACACACACTCCACCCTATCAAACCACCCATCCAAGCTCTCTCTCAGGAATGGTCTGGCTGCTCCACTCTTCAGCCGTGGCTGATCTCCTTATTTGGGTTGCTATGTTTTCACAAGGAGACGGAGATCAGACGCACAGGTCCTGTTTCCACATTTAACCCCCTGTCAATGGCTACAAGTCCTGCTGGCACACAGCATCTTGTACTCAAAGCCTTAAAGAGTGTGTATGTAAGACAAACAGAGATAGATGGGCAAAGTAGCAGGAGACAGATTTAGGTGCAAAGGAGACCAATGAAAGGAAGTTTCCATGATGTGATCACTCTATTGTGACTTTTAAGCCACTTAAAGCAAAGATATTGCTTTTCCCAATTCATTATTATGTCAAGAAGACTAAAACAGAATAGAGGCATTGATGCGGTCTGAAAGAAAATATAAAGGAAACATTTATGGAATAAATGATACTTTTTTCAGGGATTAGTTTGTGCCACAGTAGTAGAGGGTAGTTTGATGATACAACCTTCACATATTGCCTTTGTCAGAGAATCCTAAAGCTGTTTTGGTTTTATAACTGTATGATAATTTCCCTACTGCACTTTTTCCAGTGCGATCATCTGCGTGAAGATGGGTTACAACATGCTTTCTGAAACTTGAACTCTGCATTCTGTGTGCCCGATACTTTAGTTTGATGACTGAGGGACGAAATCAGACTGAGAGATTTTGCAAACAATGAAGACCAGTGTCCACATTCAACCTACAGGGAGAGAGACATATGCACAAAGATGGATGGCCTTGAAAAGAAAAGACCTGTGTGAGTTTGTATTAGCATGGACACATACACAGTATTACCCAGGACTGGCTGGCTAATGTTAAACTAGTGGTTCACTAAGACGATAGACTTCCGCAGGTGTTTAGACTGTATCAAAAATCAGATATTTGGCAAATTTCTCCAACTTAATGAAGAGAAGTTAGTGTTTTTGCCCTCAACAGATTTGTGATAATGGAAACTCTAGGTCCTCCTTGGCACTTTGGTGAAATCTTCTATCTATCATGGGTTAATTTTTGAGTCAACCTTCCCCTTGGAGGCTCAGGCTGACCTGCTCCTGCTTTTATCACTGCCAAGTGTTAGGGTACCTGGGTCGATGACCCAGTATTTTGAGATTTGTACTTTTATTTGTTTTTTCATCTTGGTTTAGGACTGTGAGGATTTTGGTTTCTGTTTTGTATTTCTATTTCTCCACTTCTTCTTGGTTTGTGATTTTGTAGTTAAGTTTTGGTTTCCATACTCTCTCTGTTCTGTGTCTCTGTGCCTGCCCTGGTCCCACGTCTCTGTGTTCCCTCTGTTGCTGTGTCGGTGATGTCATAGTGAGGCTGGCTCCAAGGGCAATGAGTCCTTCTATGCTCCTATGTTAAAATGGCAAAAAAGTATCAATATATATACAGTCAAGCCCATAATTAATCATACTCTTGGCAAATTTTGACTTAAAGTTACTTTTATTGGAGTACACTCTGAGCTCCCAAAACGTCTGACCAGTCGTCACATTGCCAGAGTGTTGCTGTCCACGCTCAGGTGCAGCTTTTATCAGTTACAAAACAACTGGAAACCAAGTCCGAAGTGAGCCACTGGGTGACAGAGCACTGGAACAAATATACACAGAGGCATATTATAAAATTTACTGCTTCATGTGAAACAACTGTCTAACATAAAACTTCCTCTGCAGACCATTTGAACTTTTAAAAAAGTTTCAAAGGATCTGCTTTCATTTTTTTTTTTTTAATCCTTGAAGCTTTAAGTAGAAAAAGTTAGGATAATGTAAATGTCCAATTCCTAAAATAATTTTTAGTACAACAAAACCCTGCCAACACTGCACATGTGCGCTTTCCAAATGCAGATGTACAGCTGTACCTGCTGATGTGCAGTTGTTACAAAACGGATCCATAAACCAAAGTGTCCCTCCTTCTTTGGAGCTGAGAGACAGCCGGGTGGTGGTGGTGGTGGTGGTGGTGGTGGTGGGGGTGGGGGGGGGGGTCTCTCATCCAGCAGCTTATCTGTACAGAACAATTTTGTTCATCATAAATTGTTGCTTAGCATCTGGCAGCATTTCAAGGTGACTGCAGCTCAGAAGTGAACACAGCTGGAGCAGTTTAGAGGTTGTGTGTCCTGTCTAAGATTAATCTGGTGTAGATTACCTGTTGTGTGGTTCACCTTCATGTCATCTTGTTGTGAAGCTCAGTCAGTTTGCTTGTATTAGTGAAACAGCAGAGTAGCTTTTCGTGACATCAGTTTAGGTCTCGGGACAAAGACTAAACCAGATTTATGGATTTATGTGAAGCCAGCTGGATTTCAGATCTTTGCTGCATGTTTGCTGTCTCTAAAAAAAACTGAATTCTGGAAGACAGTCATCTATAGAGATTAAATCACTCTCTACAGACAGTCTATGTCAGGGTTTTTCAACTTATGAGAATATTTTCTCTTAATAAAGCAAAGCTTTATGATGATAAGCCTTTACATTTATGTCTTAATTACAACACTTAGCAAGATAATCACATCAAACCTGAAAACACTGACTCTGGACATCTACGCGAGTAAATGCAGCAGCAGCAGAAGTTGCTCTGAGAAGCAGGAGCTTTAAGTCTCTTACACATACTGTGTGAATGTAGCCCTGCTCCACCCGACTGCTCAGCCAGTAATTCAAGAGTATAATTTACTGTTTTCAATATTTTCTCCTGATGTTCCAAGTATGCCTTCTCTTTCTGCAGCTTAGCCACAGAAATGCTGCAGAGGGGCCCAGACTAAACATGAAGATATTTTGCAAATGCAAGCAGAGTAGCCAACGAACATGAATGTTTTTTGTCATTATTTCTGATGGAGAACAGAATACGGGAGAGGATAAAGCATCCAAAAGGCAGGACTTTCTGCACTGGAGTTCTTAACGCAACGCTAAACAAAACAGCATCAAAGCTATTGCACAACTGAAGCTCCCTTCAGCAGAACAAGAGGAACTCTTTGTACATGTGCGTAAGTGAACTCCTGTGGCCTTGGGGTGGAAACACAGCTCATGACTCTGCTAGACAGGACACCACCTGGACTCTGGTGATACACACACACATAGACACACATACACAGATGGTGAGGCACATTCCCTTTGTAACTCACAGTCTGTACAGGCGGAGGCATGTTTCCTGTATGACGACGAGGTTAAATGACGTCAGATGCCTCCCAGCCACCTCTGCTAACCTACTCACACAGACTTGTGCAGTTATTTCAAAAAATATTCTAATGACTTACATTTTCTTGACTTGTACTTTAACCATAACCATAACTTTAACTAACCTTAAATATAAACCTGCCCTAAACTGTTTATTTATTTACTTTGAGGGCACTTAAAAAAAAAAACATTTAACATATGTCCCCATACGTAGATCCCCTCAAGGTGATTAGTACTTGCACTCTTTCTCCACAGGCATTTCACAAATGTTTGACTCACAGCTAGCCAATCAGAATTGACCTGGCGTGTCTCAACTTCTCTTTGCTTTGGGGTAAGTAAACACATCATAGTTACGGGCACCGATTAAGGTGAAATCACAAGCATGCACACACAACTGTGTGACCTCATTTCACGTTTTGCTGTTTTACAAATTCAACTTTTGTTCAAACATCTTGAATTCAGAAGCTGCCCAACCCAAATGTCCAGATGAACGTGTTGCAATGAATGGAGAGAGTCTCATTCAAAAGTCAATCAGCTTTGTAATTAATCCCAATTATTTTTAACGCCTTTACAATAATACTTAAGCTCAGTAACTCTGTAATCACAGCACAATGAGTCACGGTGTAATGAAGAATTGTTGTCAGGACACCTGGAGACTAAACCTGCCGCTCAGGTTCAGGCGGTGAGAAATCCTTGAGCCTAAGCGTGAAAATGACTGCTCACATGTGAAGTGGTGCGATCTGGGAGTGAGGTGACTTTACTTTCTCCGGTTCAGCTCTTCCACTGTGACCTACTACACCAGACTGTTTGCTCAGTTTTCATGAATACTAAGATTAACACTGAAAAAATATCCTGATATAAACAAGAAACTTGGGTTGGGCTCAAACACGCTGCCATTATTATGAAATATCGACGATTACGACTGATGATCATTCAAGCAATTACACCATTACCCACTCATTATCTGTGACTTTTTCATTATGCAACAACTTCCTGTGTATAAAACAAGTGAGAACATTCCCGACTAATGAACCATGTACCTTTCGAGGAAGAGGAGGACAGGCAAAGACAGAAAGAGTCACTGACTATGCAGAGAAAGGAGAGCACATAGCTTTGTCATTTTTATTTAAAATATTTTTGAAACACAAATATTTAGTGATTAATTAATCCCCCAGGTTAAAGGAAGTCCTGATAAATATATCTAAAATAAATAATAAAGCAATAAAACATCTTAATGGTGTTTGTATTAGAGCATTGACCACTGTCAGTACTTCAATCTGTTCAATATTCCCTCAGTAAAGAAAAACAATCCAGGGAAACAGTTGTAGGTTTTCCATTGACCAGCTGCAATTTAATGATTAGTCTTTACACATACAGCGCAGTAATTTGCCCTTTAAATGGGACCAATAATCCTTAGAGTCGCCCTGTATGTTTCACAGCAGGCCTTGGTGCAGGTCCTCAGTTTATTTTCTGTCTAAACAAAGTGAACTTTTGGCTCTTGTTCCTTTATCACTTTCCCTTTAAGCCTACTTTCTTCTGGTTGTCTCCTCCTCCCAAGCAGAAGATGGTGAGTGAGACTTCTGTGCTGACATGACCGTATTACACATATCCACTCTCACTGACATGTCTGGGGGAAATAATACTGAAACTGATTGTTAAAGATGTCTGAACCCTGAGCTTTTATCTTACAGGGAGCTGTAGCTGCTCTGGATGAACTTTGCCGTGTTTGTTTAGAACATCCAGTCTTGTAACAGCATGTAAATGACTTTAAGAGAACAGGAAAATCCAACATTCAAGCTTATGCCACATATAGAACCCGGTGCTTTTCATTATTTCCCATGGGTTTGCCATTGTGGATGGAGCCACGTGTTAATCTGGCACAGATATCAGACCACAGACTCTCCCTGACCTAACGCTCGCATTTATCCGGGCTTGCAACCGGAATTAGGAGTACACCAGCATGCGACCGTCCCCCCAGCATGTGGCTCCTCCTGGTCTCAAACTAGGAACCTGTCACATGTAACGTGAAGTTAACCATGCACCACGGAGCCACTTTATATCGCATACAGAAGCCACAAATATATTAGGTGTATTCAAAAATAAAATGTAGTATTTAAAAGTGTAAAGTAATGGCAGCTAAAGCCTTAAATAAAACTCACAGAACTGGGTTAAACTGAGATACGCGGCCAGAAACCGAAACATAATAAAAGCACAATAACTCCTGTTGATCACAATCATAAGCGCTGACAAAAAGACAGGAAGTCAGACAGGGTACAGTAGTAATGACCACATAGTGATGACACACCAGCTGCTGTGCCAGGAGCACTGCAGTCAGATCTTCAGCACAGGCCTTATAAGGACAATATATCTTTGACTCATTCTGTGCTGTGTGAATGACTGACAGACTAATTGACAAGTCGACTGTGCAGAGAGGGGATGACAAGGGTAGTGTTCATTATCACCACACCACACATCTTCCCTCTTCTTAATCCCTCTCATATATTTCCTGTCTCCTCCCACACTTGAATCCCATTCTTTCCTGCTTCCTTCTCTCATTTCCCAGCCTTTAACCGTGTTTTCACCTTCTGTTAAGTAGGAAGGTCAGCATGAACCCTACACAGACACACATGAACACAGTTGCATTCACGCACGTCTGGCTGTAGCTGGATCTCACCACTTTGCTGTGAGTGCAGAAAGGAAGGTGGTTGTGTGCATGTGTATAAGGAGGAGTGCCTTAAACAGGCAGGGCCGAGAGAGGATGAGGATGGGCTGGGCCTCCAGCTCCAGAGTTAGAGAGAGGAAAACCCTCCCACAGGAAACCAGCGCTCCACTCCACATGGCCTTTTAAGGTAAAAAACTTCCCAAAACTCTTCTCGCTTGGGAAAAGGGCTAAGATATAGTCATATTTAAAGCTGCAGAGAGAGAGAGCTGGTAGAGGCAGGGAAGAAGACCCAATGAAAAGTGAGCAGAAGAAAGTTCATGTGCTTGGAATTATTGTGTCATTTTTTTAAGTAACACAATAATTTATCAAGAGCAGAGTCGGTTTCCTTAACTGTTGCTACTTCAAAGTCATATTTTCATAACATTTCACTATCAGAGCTTTTATGACTGAAAGCGCTCATTAGCTCTGGTTGTGATTGTATCTTTATGACCGAGTCTTTGACCTGCTGCATAGTCAACATTCACGTCAATTATCTCCTGTCTGAGTCACATCACGAGGGGAGGGGTGTGGGAAACAGACCCCATGCATTTCATGCGCATGGGAAATCTATCTGCAATTTAAAGGAGATACAAACAAAAGATGCGTCCACAAAGTGAGCCATTATGAGAAATTGGTATTGTCGAGAGACTTGCAAGGAATTCCTAATGTTTCTGTAGGATGACCGCTGCGTGAGCCATTACTGGATAACAGCCAGAGAGAAGCAGACTGTCAGCGCCGATGTTTCAAAGTCTTGCACACAAACAATAAACTATTTTTATAACAGGATTGGCATTTTCACCAAAATATAGATCCAGTTTTGTTGTTTTCTTTAGCAGTGTAAAAGAATCAGGGAGAGCTTGTATATATGACATTCTGAATTTTGTGTGCATCAACATTTTTTCTGTTGCACAGACTCACTGTAAAGAACCAAATTCCTTTAGGAAGAAAAGGCAAATTCCCATAATTTAGAATAGAGTAGAATGAACTTTATTGTGGTTACATAAGTCTAACAAAATGTAGACAAAAAAAGCACACACAAAAAACTACAATAGATAGATTACACCTGAAGGAGTGATTTTATTGGGTGTAAGTTATTATATTGGATGGTGGATTAGGGGGGTGGGGGTGATGAAGGCTATAGCCTGTGGAAAAAGACATTCCCCAATCTGTTTGTGTGAGATTGTATTAATCTCTACCTAATGCCAAAAGAAATGCATGTATAATACTTTGCTTAAACTTGAAGTAAGAGGCTGGTGTTATGTGGTGAGTCTCTGAGGTCCTCTGAGGTCTGTGAGTACTTCTGTGTCTTCTTTGGTTCTAAAAGAACTGATGGACGGTCCGAAGCAGAAGTCTCTTGAATGAGAGGTGAAACATCCTCACAAACCAAGAAAAAGCCCAGCGGCCATCTTTCCAAGACTACCATAACCTGGATTAATGACACTCCACACGAACACATGTAACTGTATATGTGTATCACCATTTTATTGCTTGAATGCTACTCTTGGCATGGCCGCAGCTTGGCCATGATAGCATTTTAAACCCCATGGTTTCATTTACTGCTTTTACCAGCACACCGTACATATGTGTGTGTGCATTTGTATGCTCGCCCTTAGTTTTGATGGGCGCTGCCTTGCCCTATGTTATCTGGCTGTTTAACATTGCTCACAGCAAACGTGTAAATAAAGATCTTTGTCTTGAATGCCCGTCTTGCACCAGTTATTCACAGTTTTATCACCTCATCACACTCATTTATCAGAAGAGGGGCTGACAGGGAAACTATATTACCTCCCTGTCAGAGGTGAGATGACACACATTTTGTCATAAATGGTTAACAGTGTGAATGAATGCAGGATGGATCATAAATTCCCCTAATATCACACTTAAATTATAATCTGTTATAGTCCTGCTCCTAGTTAAAAGTTAAATATTTAAGTCTAGTCTCTGCCAACTACTGAGGGAAATATCTATCTCTTAACCTACTAAATGATCAATCTAATATGTTCTCCACCTGCAGGAGCAGCCAGCTTTGCCTGTCTGCAGTTTGGTGCTGGATGGCTGAAAATAGCTGCTGCCGCTGCTGGAAATGAGGTTGATGAGAGCGGTGAGAGTGAACCAAAACAGTAAAAATGTAGGTTGTAAAACCAAGCCCAAAACGATGGGCTATAAACCTCCACAGAGCCGAGGGTATAAAATGAATCTCTGTGGGTTCATTCCTGCAAGAAATCTACACATTAGACATAAGAACCATTGTTCATATAAAAACACTGATTAGAGCATCTTTAAGAGTAAATTATTTGCCTCATATACCACAAAATTGTACACATATAACAAGCTTCTGAGGACTTTTCTTCATTATTGTGTGTTTAAGCAGCATTTGTACAAACTTTTTCCCTCTTAAAGGTTTTCAAGGACAAAGTTTTCACCATATAGGCAGAGGTTATCAAGTCACAACTTAAGAAGCCATGAAAAAGCATGACGTTAACCTGATAGGCTGCTGATAGCTGCCAGCATATCCCAGGTAATTGAAACCTGAAGTGCTGCCACTGCCAGCTCGGTCACAGGAGGTCAAAGGTCACTGTATGAGTAATCGTCAGTCTTGCTGGATTAGAAAATGAAACAAGGAGGTGTGGCAAACGCATGAAGACTGTGAGAAAATCAAGACTGTAAACACTGCAGCCAAATCCCACTTTAAGTGGAGAAAATCTAACAGATGTTACACATTTACTTTTTGAGTCGAGCTCTTTATTCAGACTGTAGCTTTTAGTGTAACTCCTCACTGGATGAACTTCATACTCTGCAGCTCGTCCAGAACACTGCTGCCAAAGCCTCTTTTCTCACCCGTCTCCTGTGAAGCCTCCACTGGCTCCTCACATCGTGGAGAAACTCCTTGAAACTCGTGGACCATTTCCAGCCTTCCTCATCTGCACTGTTTGGGCTCAGTTTGTGACGGCTGGCGGTGGGCTCTTCATGTCCTTCAGCAACACTGGAGTTCACCGCCCCCCCCAGCCTGACCTGAAAAGTTCTCCCTGCTGATTTCGCAATGTGGAACTTCTTTGGTAAACTTTGTTCCTCTCTCTGTCCTCATCTTTGTTTTTCTGTAAAATCATTCCAGCATCATTCTCACCACTGATGATCTCTCTCTGTCTCATTAATCGACATTTGTATTTGTGCCTCTATTTGACAAATTTATAAGATAAAGCAATAAGCCTCATGATGTGAAGCAGCGACTGTGTGTGCGTGCGTGAACACATGGCTTCATTTAAAGACTAATGGCTGGGGTCATTTGTCATCAGCAGTACAAACAAAAGAGATCTCACGCACACTAATGCACGCACATTACTTTATGAGATGTGTATTTTCCCCTCCAGCATTTCAAAATCAGCTCATTTTATGACATTTCAGTGTAGCCACACTCCATTTCTTTTCAGTGCTGCCTCAGAGAAGTACTACAAAATTTATGCTTATATTTTTGCTGAGTCGCACCCATTCTCCCTCTGTCCCTGGTTGGAAATACTGCTGTTTTCCATTTGTGGGGGTGTCCCATTCTTTACTCACTGCTTTCTCACTGAGCGTAATCATGTTTTTGAAAGTTTGTGAGCAGCTCCCTCTTCTGGGCAGGAAGAATATGACTAACGTGTGGTGATTACTCACATTTCTTTGTCAGGAGTGAGACCAAAAAAAGAAACAATCACTGGACACCTCGTTAAGTACACCTGTTCGACTAATTGTTCACGCAAACATCTAATCAATCAGTCAAACGATAGGAGCTCTGTTAGGCATGTAGACATGTCAAGATGACTTAATGAAGTCAAACCGAGCATCAGAACGAGGAAGAAAGGTGATTTAAGTGACTTTGAACGTGGCGTGGTTGTTGGTATCAGACAGGTTTCCCACCCCAACCAACTGTTTACAGAGAATGGCCTGAAAAACAGAAAACATCCAGTTCTCTGGGTTAAAAAATTCCTCACATCAAGAATGTAGAGCCAACAAGTCTGCAGCAGATGTGTGACGCTATCGTGTGAATGTTTCCAGTAGCTTGTTGACTCAATGTCTCAAACATTTAAGACAGGCTTGATTGGAAAAGAGTGTCCAACTTAGTAAAGCTAGCAAAAGCTGATAAAGTACTCAGTGAGTGTACATGATATTCCTAACAAGCTGACTTTAAAGATATGAAAATAAAAACATAAGGCCACATCAAATTTTAGTCTGATATAGATATCCAACCTTCTTAAATCACTTTAAATGACATTCATCTTGTTTGTCTCAGATATTTCTATCATCCATCAATTTTCTTAACTGCTTCAGGTGCTGTCGGGAGGCTGGAGCCTGTCCCAGGTGACAGGTTGCAATTTCTGTCATTTACTTTGTTTACTGGACTCGTATTTAATACACTTGTTATAAAAGACATGGAAGAAATCACACAATATTTAACTCATGTCAAAGGTAACATTTTTCCTTCCATCCATTTTCTCACCACTGATTTATTCAAGTTAATAGAAGGATTAATAACTATCCCAGCTGATATCAAGCAAGTGACAGGACACACCATGAAAGGGTCACCAGTCTACTAGGCCTAACCCAGAAAGACAGACAACCACTGACACCCAAATCCCCACCTGCAGCCATTTGAAGTCAACATGCATGTCTGTGGGGCATATATGTCTACACATATAAGGTTATATAACACGCATTGACTCAGTGAGAACATGGAAACTCCAAAATCCAAAAGTCCAAAATCTTCCATTCATCCATCCAGCTGTCACAGACCGAGAGCCAGGGTACATCCTGGACAGGACGCTCGTCTGTCACAGGCCTAACACGGAGAGACAGACGAGCGTCCACTACACTCAGCATGGTGGAGTGGTGTTTAGCACTGGTGGCTCACAGCAAGAAGATCCTGGAATCAAATACACAATCTGGCCAGGACTTTTCTGTGTGGGGTTTGCATGTTGTCCCTTTGTTTGCGTAGGTTCTCACTCAGTACTCCAGCTTCATCCCACACTCCTCCCGTTGAAAGACATATATCGTTTACCTGGAAAATCCTGGCTGGGCATGCTTTTACTTCTCAATTTCAAAAGGCAACAATTCAACATGATGCTGACTGTACTGCATTCCCAAATATGTCAAGGTTATTGAATGTGTTTTGGCATCAGAGCTATTAGAGCCATATCAAACAAAGTTTATCAAAATGTTAGTTAAACAGGCAGAGACTGCTCCTATCTGTGCTGTTGGAAGACCTCGTCTGCCTGTTTGTATTTTGGGTAACAGTTGGCGACATGACCTTTCATGACAAGGCCTTCAAAATCTATTAACGATTTCTGGTTTTGGGAAATATTGAGAGATTTGAATGAAAAGTATTTAAAATGTGTTGCAATTGTTTTGCTACAGTGCACAGTGCCACCACCTTTCCCCCCCAAAAAAACCCTCACAAAACTACAAACATATTATAATGTTACTTTTTTGGTCATATGAAAAAAGTAATTAAAGGTTTTACAAAGATTTCAACAAAAGAAAAAGAGGAATCTCACCTACAGCCTTACAAGAAATATGAACAAAAACTGGATATGATGTGTTTACTGTAGGGGGAGGCATTGCATTGCAAGTGGACGGCCATGCGTAGTTTTTTTCTCTTTTTGGATGTCCGATGTGGGTCCACACAACAGTGCGCTCTTCAAGAACTCCGTTATTTTATGCTGATTGTGATCAGTGTAAAAGAGGCCACTGCACACTGATAATTGGCAAACAATCATGATCCTGCAGATCAACTTCTAAATGTTTCGCCCTCAGCTTTCGGAGACCACGAACGATATCAGATGTTACACAGACAGAGACGGATGCCAACTCATCCATCTGTTTAGCTCAAATTGTGGATACAATGCTGTCATTATGGAGTCTGACACAGACTGGATATTGTGCAGTGCATGTTATGAAGAAAGGGAAAGCCGTGGCCCTTTGTGAACTGGGTCAGGTCAGTTAAGAGGTTAACACTTGTCTCTGTCAGCAGAATATGTGATTTGATAATTCCCATAACCTATGAACCCCCCCCCGAGAACCAAAGAAACCATGATCCTTTGTCTCAAACTAACTATGTAGACATTTGTAGGGTCACACTGGATGTCACGAATAGTGTTGGTTTGAATTACCCTTGAAGGCCACCAGAGACTCCCATGAAAAACACTTCAGCGAGTTAGATCCACAAAACCTCAAGAGACCACCTCCTGCAGCTCGAAAAAGGAGAAAGCGACAGGATCGGTTACAGTAGCATGGCCTTAAAAAAAAAAACTTTTAGGATACATGTAAGATATGCAAGAAGCACTCAGGTCCATGCAGGAAACCTTTGGAAAGGATCGATTTGAAACCTGAATTCTTTCAAGAATGTAGTGCTTTAAAATGTTGCAAATAAAGCAACCTTTGGGTCATAAAACGTTAAAACAAGGTCACATTTCATAAGAAAAATGCTGAGATAGAGTGTGAGTTAACTCTCTGTCTAAAGTCAACGTCTTGGAGTAACCTCTACACTTCAAAAGGGTAATTATGGGAAACATAAAAGTTATGGGGCCGCTCCGAGAGCTGTAAAAGTTGCTAGACAACTTCTGATTCTGTATTTTTATTCACTATATTTGATGTAATTTAAGCGGTTTATACTTAATTACAATTAAAGGACACATGAAGAAACTACACGTGTTTAGTTGCACTTTTGTTTTATTGAGAATACAGCCACAAGTAGACTTCTTGATGATATGTGTGTATGGGTGTGTGTGTGTGTATGGACAAAGTTGTGTGAGTCTGGTGGGTGTGTCTTTGAATCCGGGTGATTCCTTTTTAGCCAATCAGCGGGAACCTGGAGGCCTTTCGGGGAGACTGCCAGTGAATGATTAAGGGATGGGGGAGGGAAACTCTAAACCAGGCTGTAAAAACGGACCAGTTGGAGTAAACTGATAGTAATATGTTCAACTCTAGTAGTTTCCCAGGCCAAGAACCCATCTGCAGGCCAAGTTTGAAATCTGTGGCTGGATGTGACCCAGCAGAGACATCCATCCAGTCTTAGTCCATTTCAGTATTAGCTGTATTAAGTAAGGACATTATCTCACCATCTCTTAGACAGGCAGATCTTATGTGTCGGTGTGTGCACAGACATACTATAAAACTTCACAAATAAAGCGGTCTGATGCATAAAACTTAACTCTACAAATTTCTACTACTCCTCCACGAGAAGACAACATAAGGACAACATTATATAATCACAAAAACGGGCTGACTGATCTACTCGCATCCTTTATAAATGATAAATATTAAAAGAGGAAGGATGAGTGCAAATTCTACAATAGGTTTACAGGAACAAGAAGGAATCCAAGTTAACATGCAATAAAATCTGCTGTGGATTAATAAAAAAAATAAAAAACATGGCTGCTAAACTAACAATATGGAAACCATTTTAATCTGGTCTGATTCACTTGGCTCCAGTTCCCACTGAGAGCTCCAGGATGTCGATCACTAGAAATCCTTCTCCAGGACAATGTGAGGAAGTCCCACACTGTAAATCGTGAGACCTTTTTATCAACGCAAATATCATCAACACAGTGTGATGTATCAATAACACCTCTCAGATCATTTGGTCTTCATGGGTTGTGTGCTCTTTTATTTTTGATAGCTTTTTCAGCCTTCAATAGATTCACAAAAATAACACAAAATTCAAGTTATGCAATTCCCCTAAGACTTTGTAAATATAGACTTTTGAAATATAGAAAATAAATAACATAAGGTTGCTTCTAACCTGCGTTTATTTTATGTGGCCAAGAAGTCATATTAGGATATCTGCTGATACACCTTTGACAAAAAAACAAAAAACGAACAAACAACAAAAAGACAACCAAAACTCTAAATGTTAAAATAGAAAAGTACAGAGGATCCCATCTGCCCACCACAATCAAACTTACAGTACATCCGCTTTAAATTCTAAGATATTACTTATCAGGACAAAATATCAAACATCTGGTGCATCGGTGAGATGGCCTCACATTTGTAAGATGTCCAGATCCCGTGGCTGCAAAACTTTGGCCTCATCTGCGCAAAGGACTCTGTTCCAGCAGTCTTGTGGTTTTCGCAGTTGCAGCTTTACAAACGTTGACTGTGCTGTGTGAATAATCCTTCTCACTGTAGAATGTCGACTTCAAATTTGTTAGAAACTGCAAACCTCTGCTTTTATTGAAATTCTCAGAATTGTTAATGAAGTACTTTTGATTGTTTGCACCTGACTGTCATTTTCCCTTTTGATTCCTATGGAAGTGGTAAGGGTGCACTGATTGTTTTTCACACACGGCTTCCTTCAAGGTTGTATTTACCTGTTTTTAACACCTGCTAAGGACTAGGTGATTGTTATTAGTTTCTGATATGAAACCAAAAAATTAAGCCAGTTTTTACCATAACTGTATAAATGCATATGTCAAAGCCATAAATACCAACGGATTCATTTAGTAGCACTTCCCACATCCAATCTGGGCTAAATTTGATATCATTAATCCCTGATTCATGATACCTCTAATTACGTGGACAAACTGTTGTAAACATGTTGCTTTTCTTGTTGCAGAAGTGAAACAGGTGGCTGTTATTTTAAGCAGTAAAACCTTTGTTTTATTTGTATCACTTCCAGGTCAACTAATGTCCTGGTTCTGCTATTGTTCTAAAATCTTAAACTGTCACCCGTTTGCTCAGGATGAGGACACAAAATACCCTTCACACAGTGTTAGTCATGCAAATGATTACTTCCTTCTCGTATTTATTATGAGAAGGAACCATTTCAGCACTTTCTTTTCTACACAAGGGTCAATAATTAGACCTGTGGGAGGCATCTTCCTTTTTCAGGAATGCTGAATCATTGCGACACTAAAAATTTTAATCTTTAATGAAAAATCAAGCAACTTATGTACAATGTAAGCTTGTATGCTTTGTTTTACCAAACAACTACAGTGTTATTCTGTTGACTTTTGATCAGAAAATTTACTTCTTTGAATTTCATTTCTATTTTTATTAAATTTATTAAGTGGATATATATCTATCTATCCAAACCTACCTGACTCTATGTGTGGAAAAAGTAATTGGCCCTTAAATATAATTTCTGGCAGCTTGGCAGCTATTACTTTTTCATACAGGTGAGGCAAGTTTAGTGAGTTTCCTTTCATTAACAAATGACATCATCGTTTTAAAAATGCATTTTGTGTTTAATCTTTGGCTGCTATTAAAAATTAGTTTGATGATCTGAAACATTTAAGCGTGACAAATACGCAAAAAAAAGTCTGAAATCTGAGGGGCGAAGGGACGAATACTTTTTCACAGCACTGTAGACATAGTTCTGAATTACTTTGACTTTTGATTTCGTCACTTTTAATCTTGCCCATCAGGGGCTCACTAACTCTGGGGCAGGCTATGGGGAAAAATGAATCTCAACTGATGGTATTTTATCTTGAGGGCTTTTAATTCCTTAACCCCC
>VURO01006575.1:36920-51962 GCA_015108175.1 Pelvicachromis taeniatus
GGGTTCTGTGTAAGCATCTCAGTGTTTGTGTGTGCTATGATGTTAACTGATGCTGCGTCACCTCATAAGCTTTTTTTCTACCGTTAGTGTATGTATACAATATATGCACGCATGTTTCCTGCTGATGGTGAGTGCGTGTGTTTGTGTGTATGTGTGTGTGTCAGTTTGTACATTAGATTTAAGCGAGCCATATGATTGTTTGCTCATGCACTGTGTTTATGCAGCAGGCTAATAATAGGAGTCTTTCAGTACACTTCCTTTGTGTGTCGGAGACAAGAAGGAGAAAAGGAGAGGAATAAGAGTGCAGGCCGACTCTGCGATCGCTTGCACGCTCACTGCCAAAACACACAGTGTGGACCTCTAAAGTAACACTCTTTCTAGGAAATGCAGCCCCTTGAATTAGGGGGACCATTTCAGGTCAAAAGGAGGGAATGGAGGAGAAAAGCAGCGAGCATTCTTCATCAATGTGGCCATGATCTGCAGTTTGACTTTTAACTATGAGGATTTATAGTAGTCCATCTTAATTCTGGTTGTGTTTTTATCTAAAGCTTAAAAGTCCTAGTGTGCTTCCTCCTTACGGCCATCATGCAATATCAATTCCCAAAAGATAAAATAGCCTCAAGCCTTCTCCACTTATCTAGAATACATTTTTTTTGCAACTGCTTCCAATCCGTCGTGATAGGCTACGCTTCTGTTTTTGTTTTTTGACCTCTGATTGTCCCTGACCCTTCCTATCCGTCACACTTACACACACGGTGTAACAAAGACACGCAGGTGGGGGATCCAGATGCCAGCGACATTTTCCCACACTCCGCAGTGACACCTGGTGAACTCGGTTTTCTCCGAAACAGACACGCACCTTGCAAGCTTTTCCCGCCAAAATGGAGGTGCTGATAACATTATGTAAGAGGATGTTACATAAAAGTCACGAGGTTGCCAACATCTGCAACCTAAATCGACACATGGGTGCATGTGACCCAATGAAGAAATAGGATGGCGACAGAGAAGTAACTCCCCAGCTGGATGAAGTGGTGATCCCTTCTATTTCTGTGCTTTGAAAAGAGGGGTTAGACTCCAAGGTTCACAATGAGAAGTATTGACCCTATAAGACAGAAATTTTAGTTAAGATAACTATGTCAAACTACTGGTATTCACATCATACTTTATCCAGTGAACAGTCTTTCTAACCTAAAGGTGTGCAGTCTGAACTGGTTTCTGTAGAGCTAGCTCTCTAGCTGGAGAGCTGTAAGGTGACATCATTTCCCAGATCTCCCTCCATATGAATGTGGACAGCTGTTTGTAATTGTAGAAATGGCTTTCAGTGGACCTTATGTAAACTGAAAGGCAATGAGGACCCTCACAGGCTTTGGTGTGAAACGAGGGGAGCTCAGCAGGTTCGCCTGACTCTCTAGCCACGCCTCAAACTGGAGCCTCAGTAGCAAAGTGGTTCAAAGTATTTCCAGTAGCACAAGGTCACTTATGCAACCTTATCTCCCTGTAAAGAAACAGGTAGTCATACAGCGCCCCTTGCCCAAAACAGGTTGCAGCAGATGGTCAAGTTTCTTCCTGTTAAAAGGGAGTTTTTCCTTCCCACTTTCACCAAAGTGCTTTTTCATAGGAGGTTGTTTGATTGTTGTTTTTTTATTGGATTATTGTAGGTTTTTACCTTACACTATTAGACACCTTTAAGGTATTACTGTTGTGATTTGGTGCTATATTAATAAACTGAATTGTATTGAAATACAAAGATAAGAAATAATTACAGTGGATTATAACAAAACAAAATGAAGATGAATTACTAACTATATATGTAAAAGTTTTTCAAGCGCATGCTGGGGTAAATTAAAATGTTCACAAGATTCAGCTTTTAAACTATATTTACAAATAGTGACTACAGTATTAACTTTAAGTGTCACATAGTGAAATTCACAATCTCGGATTTTGTCTTTTATTTTCTTTATATAAGGAAACTGGGGAGGAGTGTGTTCAAAGCCTGCGACCCTCAAAAACAGTGTTACCTGCACCCTGAACACAGGTCTGGTCACAATTCAGAACTACGGACAGTTTCTGCCTCCTCCACAAGTCCAGCTGACTTTGGCACACGAGCTCGGCCACAGCCTTGGATCTCCGGTCAGTCACCACAAAAACACCAACAAAATAACCAAAACATGATTAAAATTCAACCATCTTTATATAAAGATTTTTTATATATGTCGGAACATGTTGGCATCAATCGTGGTTTAAATGATATCTAGAAGGTCGAACAGGAGGCCTTCTGTAGATATTGCAGAGGCAGCTGCAGACAGAGCAGGTTGTATTCAGGCACTCTATCCGACAGCTAAAACTTGACTGAAATCTACAACTGAATGGAAAAAGAATCGAGGTGTTGTACTGGCCCAGTCAAAGTCCAGACCTCAACCAGAATGACATAAACAAATGCCCACGAACCTCAGTGAGCATAAGCTATAAAGACGAGTAGGTCAAAATTAGTCTACAGCAATGTGAAACAGTAAGAAAATGATCACTTAAAGGTTTTGCTGATATCAGTGACTTAACAAGCTATTGAATCACGGGGTGCATTTAGTTTTTCACAGCACCCTTAAGTAAGTCAGAGTCAGCAGTTCAGAATTTAAGCTGTCACGTGATGCACGGAAACTTTACATTAGGAGACAACCATTAATTTTTGGCAATTAATAATCTATAAAAGCACTAATGTCCAATATTTACATACAACCTACAACTGTGTATGTGGTTACATGAAAATATATGCATTTTAACAGTAAAATATGTGTGGATTTGTCTGAACACTTATTATTACCCATTTTTATTAACTTGTTTATTTATTATTTAGTTATTGTCATTTATTGAATTGTTCAATTTTAGCTTCAACTCCACTGCAAAAACACAGCTAAAGCTTTCATTCCCTAATACTGTAGTATTGGTAAAATAGTATTAAAATAACAGAATATGCAAACAACAGACTGTGACTATAGTCATGTCCTGCTAACAGTATCCTAATGTTTGATATATTTACAGCACCATTTATCTTTTTTATTAGACAGACGGACAGTGTTTATAAGTGTTTCGTGACAGTAAAGACCTAGCATTAGCCTAGCTTTAGTGACAACAGTGCTCCATGCACCAAAATAATGCCGGGTGATTTCTGACTGAAGGATTACCTGCATTGGAAAAGCAAACAATCATTCACACCCAGTAATGTGGAAATAGCTGTCTTACTCGGGTTAATAACTTTATTTAAATCAAATTAATTACTGATTTATAATTTTTGTAAACATCACGGTCATGTGTGATTAATTCATGTATCATGGCATTTTTTTCTTTCCTTTTTTTTGTTTAGTGCAGCCATATCTGCTGCTGTTTCTGTTTGTTGTACTATTAAGTCACGATAAAACGTGAGGAGGCTCTTCATTCGATTTGCACGTTTCATGGGTTCAGTGTATCCTGGATGTCTGTTTGCTGCTTTCAACCTGAATCGTTTCCATCTTTTATCTAAACATAAAACGACGTCGGCTGTTTGCTGAACGTGACGAGTCTCAGAGATTCAGAGTATTATGTCACATATTCTCTCACACGGCTGTTTGCACTGGAACAAATTGTCTGTGAATGATTCACTTCTGTGGGAGTTAGAGACCTTGTCCTTTATTGACTGTTTGTTTTTTTTATGGGGACCCCTGCCTCAGTCTCACTTGTACGTCTCAAATAAGGGATGTCAGTCACTTGTGTCCTATGGCTACTCTCTGATTGTGTCCATAAGCAGAGTCTGGCAGCCTCTTCCGCTACCTCAATAACAGCACACGCGTCATATAAGCACACAAATGCCTGCACCTCACTATGTGTGACAGCTGCAAACACCTCCAACCTTTCTCCTGCTGCCCGAAACGCCAGCAGCGCTCCACGCTCTCTTTTCACCCTGCCCTCTGTTATTCATATTACCGCACACCAAAGAGAACTGTGAGGCATTCCTCAGCAGATTAGCTCTGCTATGTCAGCCCCTGCTGGCTTTTTATAAATTAAACTACTGTAAGCACACCCCGGCCCCTCTATTATCCTTGCTCCTGTGACAGCCATGTTTCCAGGCTGCACAGGATTGAAGAAGACATAAAGACATGTGACTGAAGGTCTCCACTGCACTTCATATTGGAAAAAGCACAGGGGTGGACTGTGATGGAGGAAATTTTGATATTTTGGATAAAAAGAGAATAACTTTCAACACCATGTATGCATGATCACTTCAAGTCTCTGCATTAGACTAATAATTCATCAGAGACGTTGACATCCTAAGAGTATGAGCTCCAGGAAAAGAGCACTCTCTAGTTTTATTGCACATGTGGAACACAGCGGACTTCATTAGATGGACAGCAGATTCAAGATTTATCTTTTTGCTCTTAAAAGTAAAACTGTCCTTTCAGCTGAGGCCTGCTGATGGACATGACTGGAAAAGCTCCTGTAATCAGTAAAGGAAGCTGATTCCCCGATCTATATTTAAAAGGTGGAAGCAAATATCTTCAGCTTGGATTGATTATCTGTTTCCGCCTGTTGCTTCTGTTTGCAGTCGAGTGAAGATGCTTGCTGTTTTGTCTGTGTTTCAGCACGATGAGGGCTCTAACTGCGGGGACCTCGGCTCCGATGTCGGGAAAGGCAGGTACCTGATGTTTCCTTACGCCACAGACGGGGCGCATGAAAACAACGATAAGTTCTCACCCTGCAGCATCAAACTCATTAGCAACATCCTGAAGCTGAAGAAAGATGACTGCTTCACGGGTGAGGAAGAAATATCAGTGTCCTGCATGCTGTTTACATTGTGCACTTGTTACTGAAGCATCCAGACTATTGTGTGTATTTGCTCATGTGTTTATCTGCATGTCTGTTCATTTTGAACAGTCAGTGATCAGCCCATCTGTGGAAACCGGATCATAGAGGAAGGTGAGGAGTGTGATGTTGGTCACAATTATACAGATCTCTGCTGCTACAGTGCTAAAGAGCCCGTACGAATTGAGTGTCGCCTCAAGCCTGGAAAAATCTGCAGGTATTCCAAATATACACAACATCAAAGTGTGTGAAAATGATTTCCGAAACTCTAATTAGCAGTTCAAGTCTTTCTGAATATTTTTACTTCACAAATGTTTGGGTTCAAGGTTAATAAATTCTATATTCATCATCAGTCTTTCATCTAAACTATTTATATTCTAGTTTCAATATGCTGCTTTTGTTATTTAGGTATAGCTCTCATGTGCAGCTGTCACCATGACCATATGTTTGTTGTGTTTTTTCTCTTCTGTTCATCAGTCCGAGTCAGGGCCTGTGTTGTGGTCAGAACTGCGAGTTAAAGCTGGAGGGTCAGAGGTGCGCCGAGGAGACAGACTGCCAGAAAGCGAGCGTGTGCTCAGGACTCTCCCCGCTCTGCCCCGCACCAGCTGCCAAGGAAAACCTCACTGTGTGCAGTCAGGGAACGCGTGTCTGCCTGAATGGGGTGAGGCGGGCACATCCACCACACCAGAGTGTTACTTAACACACTCTGTTACCCAACGAGGCAAAGTGTGCAAGTGTGCAGCAATGTTGTAAAGCATGCCAATCTTAACCTTGAAAGCAACACATTGCAGGACACTTTCAGTATAAGGTTCATTTAGTAGCTTTTCCAGAAATTTATTTTTCATCCTGTCCACTCGCCAGACACTTTATTAGGTGAAGTTGGGCACACTGTGGTCATAAGGGTATGAGCCTAGTCAGCAAAAATACTCAGGAAGGCTATGGAATTTGTCAAAGCCTGACACTACTCTGACTCTATAAATGAAATGTGGCAGAACTCATCGTGACTCATCAGACCAGATAACAGTTTTCCAATCTTCTATGGTCCAATTTTTGCAATCCTGTACATTCAGTTTCTTGTTATGAGCTAATAAGAGTGGTAAAATCCCAGTAGATCAGCAGTTTCTGATATTCTAAGACCAGCATGTCTGGCACCAACAACTGTGCCACATGGTTGGTTCATTAGATGTTTAGCTCAGTAGGTAGAGCGCTCGCCGCATGATCGGAAGGTCAGGGGTTCAGTGTCAATGATATTTGTTGTACTTGGCACAACAATCAAGTTCCACATTTCTAAAACAGAAGACAATGCCAGTCTGCTGTCAGTTTGCAAGTGAATTTAGTCAAGTTGGCAATTACATACAATCTTTTTTTGATAAAACTGTGTCATCTGCATACGCAGAAATTCACATTACATTCCAAATTTGTTAACTTTTATTTAAAATAAAAGTTAACAAATTTCTTCACTTGACATTGTTGGTGCAGGATGATGATTTAACCGCAAACTGGGATTGCTTTTATTGGAGTTTTACCAGAATGCAACCAGCAGAATCGAGTTCTCTATTGCAAAGCGACGTGTTACAGAAGAGTTGCACTCATCAGTGCAGACTGACTCAGACTGATTGCATATTGCAGACATAATGCTAACATATAAGCAATCTGTCTACTTTTATAAACGAGAACACAGTTATTTGCAAACTCTCACCAGTGTGTCTGAGAGTGCAGAGAGTTCAGGTTGCCTCCCATCAGCTGACCTGCCTCATGATTAAAAGTGATTGAGGGCGTTGTACACATATAAGTTTGGCTGTTTCCAGTTTCTCATTTAAAATACAATCAAGTGCTTCCTGTTTTTGTTTTAGGTAGCACGAAATGAAAATTATCTGGAAATAATCAGAACATTTCAAACCCACTGTCTGTGCTTAAGGGCAGGTATTACAGGTGGAAACCAATGTGCCACTTTAACATAGCAAATCTAAAAAATGAAGAGAAAATCCAGAAAAAACAGGATCTCCCTCCAAAATTAAATACAGACGTTACTCTGTCCTCTCAGCGGGAGAGCATTTATTCCAGCTGTGTCTGTGGTTTTCTGGATATGTTACTCTCCAGATGTTCTAACCTCAACTAACCTTGATGACCAGATCTGAGAACATAAAATGTAAAATCCCAAACATAAAACATGATAAAAAAAAAAAAAGGCTTTTAAGAAGATGTAAGTGATAGTGTAAACCAAGAAAGGGTAAAATTATAATTAATTAAAAATCTCTCTTTTTATTCATCGACACTTATAGATGTTTCTTTGAAGTTTAACAAAAAAAACTTCAAACAAACATATTTGGTTCATCAAAACATGTCAAACTTAAATTTACTTCAGGCTTAAAAAACAACAACAGCAAAACACATCTGTGATGCAGATCCCCAAATTACAAAGTCTCAGAACGTAAGAGGCCATTCATTTAATCTGTCAAACACTACATAACTGTCTATAAGTGTCATATACACAAGTTTAATCTCTGAAAAAGTCAGTACAACACAAGCGCCTCAGTACATCTTACCTGTCATTGTTTCCCCAGTTTTCTTATGAGACATTAACCACCAAAAGTATGAATGTTTAAATCTGATATATTTACATGAAATGAAAAACACTTCCTAAACTCTTTTTTGAGAAAAATTATTATTTTATAATTTTCTCCTTTGTGTGTGTGTGTTAGAGGTCATTTATTCAGTCTCGTTTGAATTGAACCAAGTATTCTTTTCTGTATTTTTTCTTGATTTCAGACCATTTTTTAATGCTCTAGGCACTGACAACAAAGAGAGCACATAAGTCTAATATGGCACACTGGGACACAGCTCTGGCTGTGAGCAAAGAAGCCCCGCCCACCTTGAGTTCAAATCTCCTGTTTGTGAGTGGTAGCCAATCAGATATAAGATGGCTTAAATTGAGGGTGTCTTAATGCACCCAGGTATAATGTAAGATAAATAGAAAGACCTTTATGAGCTCTGGTGGAGTCCAGTAATAAAAACATGGATCTGGAAATTAACATAGTAGGTACGCTTTAAAACATTTATAAATTTCAATTCACTGCTAATTCGCATGACTGACATAAAGTTTAAAGTAGTGAAAAAAACCCAATTATCTACTAATCGAGTCAATATTTTGATTATCAACAACAGACGTAGTGATATTGATGAACTTGAACTGGCTCTTATTCATCTTAATTTCTCACATCATAGTTCTCTCCCAGCTTCTTCTTCAGCTTTCTTCTTCTACATCCTAACTGTTGTGTCTGTTTGTCTCTGAAGGTCTGCACTGGGTCTGCTTGTGTGAAGCACCACCTGGAGCAGTGCGACTGTCCAGGAGACTCCATGAGGGAGAAGTGCCAAATGTGCTGCCAGGAGCCCGGTAACCACAGGCACATGTGTCCTCTGCTACAGAGGAATGTGTTTACACTCTGCGTCTCAACCACTCAGGCTGTGTTAATTTGTGCTGAGGTTACATTTCTAAACAATTGTTTTCTTTTAGACTAATCCATGTTCACAGATCGTAGTTATTAAAGGTCAAACTGTTTCTCAAGCTCTAGTTTCCATTTGATATTGTCAAGTTTTGAGTGAGTGGCATATTTCCTTTATGATTTACACACACAGGCTGGTATGCAACTCAAGAAACTTGTGTGTGTGTGTGTGTGTATATAATGTTTCTGTAATCTGATTTGATTTCCTTTGTTTGTATTTCTTGCAGATAAGCCTGAGACTTGCGCGAGCACCACATCGTCTGTGCTGTCTCATTACTTCCAGAAAAAAGTGTTGCCACTGGTGGGTGGTGCTCCGTGCTCTGGAAACCGTGGATACTGTGACAAATTTCACGTATGCCGCATTCTCGATGCAGACGGCCCCATTGCAAGACTGAAGAACTCCTTTCTTCATTTAGATGACTTCGACGACATGGGAGAGTGGATGAAGGTGGATTCTACATTAGTGTGATAAGACCAGAATAAGATAAAGAAAATCATTGTCAGGTTTCGGTGTGTGGCAGGCACGGTTGAACCCAAGCACAGGACTCAAAAGTGGCTTTATTTTTTTAACTTAAGAGGGCAAAGCAGACACACCTCAGGAACACAGAATCAGACTAATGAGACAGGGGAAGCGAAACTGAACATGAAACACACGAGACCTCAGACTAAGACATGAGCGCTTGTAGCTGGGACTGGGAAAAAACAGACAGGGAGACACCAGAGAAAAATGAATATGGGAACATGAAGGGAGAAAACACAGGTACAGGACTACATGAAAGCAAAAAAGGACCAAGAACTGACATACACTGAGATGAAGTAGGAAATACAAAACTAAAGACTCACTAATACAGAACTAGAACTATATGAACTAATACAGAACTATATGAATATTTCTTGAATCCAAAATAATGAGTCACAAAATCATAATAAACTGAAAAACTTGGTCAAAAATCCAGGACCAGGACAATAATTGAAAATGTCATATAAGTAATGGGAGAAGTAAAGAGAGCTAATAAAATCTACCCACACCTCAAAAATGTATTTGATCTACACGTGGCTTTAAAACATGTCTAATGGTAAGGCACAACTTTTACTTAGAGTAAAAGTTGTGCCTTACCATTAGCAGTGGCTCAGGAGGGAGAGCAGCTTGTCTACCTTGAAGCTCCATTACTCTGCTTGTTGACGTGTACTTGTTCATCCACATGAGTGTGTGAACATCAGGTTAAAAGCTCTTAGGTATAAGAAAAGTTGCTTGCAAGGAAGATGGTTATAGTAAGAAAGTGCTTTTTGTGCTCAAATAGAGTAGGAAAGTCCTTTTACCGGCAGATTGGCTATGATTTAAAAAAGAGGTTTACGACTGATCTTTGACGACGTGTAGATCCACATGATGAACCCATCCCATTATTTGGCTGTTGTGCACCTGGAGAACATTTGTTTTCTTTATCAGGGCCATATGTTGTTCATATCTGGGTGTTCAGTGTTCATTCTTAAAACAAAGTAATGTCTTTTCTACGGTTTCTGGGTTAAAATGGTGTAGAAAGCATGTGCAGCAGGCTTTGAGGTATGTTTTCTTTCAGGCGTGGTGTGCGTCAGAAGTGTTACTCAATCGGTAGAGTTACCCAGAAGATCAGCTGCCATATGTGCTCCCTGTGTAACAAAATAGGATGTTTAGCCATTGTTCATTTGAATAAGACAAGTAATTCAAAATAATATAGACCTTTTTTTTAAAAAAAAAATCCCTCCTGGTATCCTATTGGTCATTGGGAGAAAACGTGTATTTAGCAACCAGTAGGTGAGTAGTTGCAGGAGGTTGTTGGCTCTCACTGGGTGAAATCAGTCACAAAAACAACTTCTGCATCTTCCACCCAAACTATAGGAAACTACGGCAATCTGTTAGCAATCACAAGAATTCCCCAACTTCCATACAAACTACGGGTGACTGTGGCAGTCTGCTAGCAATCAAAAGAAGGTTTTCAATGCAGCAGTGTGTGCCGCTTCACGACCAGTTTCACCTAGCAGCAACCTCCAGCAACCACCAGAATACTCCCTTTTGTCTAGCAACTAGTGGTTGCTAGGCAGTCATCAGCAAGTATATAGGCTATTGTGACTGGGACCAGTATAAAACCACAAAACATTATAGACAGCAACTTTTGAAAGAAGAATCTGCTCTGATGCTTCAAGTGGTGGAAAAAGTCGATCATGTAGTTTTTTAGCAAAAAGAGACCAGATTGCAAAAGAAAAGGTAGAAAATAATACTCAGTAATAACATGGTAATAATATGGAGTAATAATATGACAAATAACAGTATAATAGCCTTTTAATGCTATTTAATTGTCACATTATTACTAAATATTAGTGAACAATAACTCTTATGAGGTGAAATCAGTGTAGTAATATTTTTGTAAAAATATGATGACCTTGTCAACGTTTCAAATGAAAGATTTTTATTCTAGCTAACTTTATCCTACAGTTAGCTGATAATAATGATCGTCTCAAAAATGTAGTTGGTGCATCTCTTTCTAACGAGCAGATGGTGGCTGTGGAGTGATAAACAGTAAACGTCCAGTCTACCTCCACTGATCCAAACTGTAGGGTTTGATTTGTATTTTTGGTTTATTGAAATTAATAAAATCCAATACATTTATTTTATTAACAAGGCAAAACTTTGGCCACGTAACAATGTAAGCCAAATGCTTGCAGCTTATTCAAAATCATGTTTTGGTTTATTTTCCTCAGGCTCATTGGTGGGCCATCCTGCTGGCCATCCTGACACTGTCTGGAGTAATGGGCTGCACCGTCTGCCTCTGTAGCATCAAACTGGACACACGTAACTTGGAGTGACTCTTTATCCTTGAAGACTCTTGAGAAAACGTCCCTTACCTGAGATTTTCAGGTGCCACATCGAGGAGACTTCATCAACTTTGTTCAGCTTCCCAAAAGTCAGTCATGTTCACAGATGTCTTTGTGTAACTCTTCATATTTAGAAAAGCTGTGAGACTCTATTGAGATGTATGTGTTGTTGGAAAGTTTGCTTTTTCTGCTGCCAAATGCGGGTCAGTCCCTTAGAGAGCCGAAGTACAGTCGCAATGTAAAGCCATCTGTCACTACAAAGCCTGAAATAAACTGAGCATGTTTAAGACACTAATTTCAGCTATGAGGGGCATCCAGCTTTCCATCGCAACCATAACAACACCTGCAACTGAAGTGGCTGTGTGTACATAGAGTTCGACGGTACTTTCTTTCAGTAGATACTACAGTATATTGCAAATCTTTGGGAAAATGCTGTACGTTTTACTCCGCTACATTTATCTTCAATCTTCTGAACCTACTTAACAGTTTCAAATAAGAAGATATAAAACACATTTATCTACGAGGTCAAACCAGCAAGTTTCAACCTTTTTGTGCGGTTAACCTAAAGCTGACTCTGCAGTTTACGGTGACCTTACTCAGCATATCTTTGGGGTCACCTTGACACATGTAGCCAAACATGTGTCACGACACCACAATTACAAGGACTTGCAGAAATAACACAGCTTACTGGGGTGAATCCGGGACTGCTTGCACTTTTATATCAGAAACAGTTGCGAGTGTTTAAATTGTTAAAACTGTTTCGATCAAACACACTTTGATAATATTTTTTTAATGGAACAAACAGCCTTGAGATGGTAAATATGACTGATAATTATGATTTTTTTTTAATACTGAGTGAGCAAGGGAGAAAAGTTGATCATTTCTCTCGACCTTTAACAAAGTGCAAGCTCAAGATGACCTCTCAGGCGACACTGGTTTTATTAAAGAATTTATACAATACAGAGATGTATTTACAACTATGTACATACAGTGATTACACAAACACACTTTTTATAGATCAAATTCATAGAGAGGTGAAAATATATAACTAGCAGTGCTCCATATAAGAAACTCCAGTATCAATTTATAGTATTTACATTTATTTTACAGGTGAGTTGTTTTCTCTTCCCCTGTTTTAAGTGCAAAACACCTTTAAAAAAAATAAAAATAAAAAGTAACAATCATTACAGTACAATACCTCTGAAGAACTGAGGTGTAAGTATTGCTTACAAACTGGAAAAGCATAATTGAATGAGCATTAGCCAAAAAATAAAATCTTACACACAGAAGAAAATGTAACTTTACAAAGACCACAGCAAACATTAATATAAGTTTTGCTTTCAGGCTCACACTGAGTATTACATACTCATTTTAAAAAAAAAAAAAAAAGGAAGTCCTTGTTAGAAGAGTATCCGGCATTTCTTTGAGGTGACAGCTTCAAAGTAACATCTTCTTGCAGGAGTGAAGGAGTAAAACATGCAAAAGCATTTAAAATAACACCTTTTTCAGCTTTGAGTATGAACAACAGATGGAAGGCAACAATAAAAAGCTGAAAAGTTCAGTTTGCAAGAGTTTGCTTCTGCTGCTTGTTTACAGTAAGGCACACTGATACAGGTCCCACAGTCACATACAGCGCTGAGAGTCACAGTGGTGAATGCTCGGTTAGGCTACGCATTACTTAGGTAACACATAAAAAGGTAAATAAACTGTAACCTACTGTCTAAAACACACAATAATACACCTTTAATATTATTGTCCCTCATTTTCAGAGATGTCAGGCTATTATATTTCACAGTGGTTCCTTTATATGAAATATTATTAGGCTTATTATTGTACTACACACCTGGACATTAGTACCTCTACAAACAAACTTCATTGATCTGGCCTGTCAGTAAGCATTTACAAGTAGTACAACAATGACGTTAAAGTCAATAAATGACTTTTTACAAAGTATGACATAGTATTCAAATATATATTGTTTTAAACATTTGATATGCAAGGTGGAAAAGGCTTTCAGCTATTTACAGGTGTATAAAAGTTACTAGTGTATAAATTATCTGCTAAGTGCTAAAATGGACAAAGGGGATGGTGGAGAGTGTCTTTTCTTCCCGATCAGTGGTTCTCCAGAGTTACTCTACGGACACAGGCAGCAAATCTATTGTTATTTATCTGCATTAGCAGCAATGTAATGGCAATGACAAAGAGTAAAGTTAACACAGAGACAAGCTCACCTTCTTGGAGTTTGCTTTCTGTTCGTCCTCCACAGATCCTTACATTTAACAAATGTGAGCTCCTGTGTCAGCTTCTGAGCGTCAGGATCTTTTATGCAGAACACCATCCTGTGGGAGAAATTCATGAAATACTTAACTGTGCATGTTTGAGTAGCTCTGTGAGGTTCTGCGTAAGCCTGTGCTTTAAGCTTGATAATAACACTTTGACTGTAAGGATATTTATTTTAGTAATAAATCCCAGTAATAGACACATTTCTAGGAAGTCCATCATGGAAACTCCAACAGGAAAACTCAAGGGGAACCTCGAGTGTGTTCAGAAAATCAGTTCTCTGAGGAGTCTGTGCAGTCGGATATTTTCCTCCGGCAGACAGATATTATTTGGTAACTACACCTTTAATGTTCTGCAACTCACTTTTGTTGCGTCTCGCCCGCTCTAATGCGGATTTTATGAACCGCCACGTCAGCGCCGTCTGAGCTGCCGGACCACCAAGAGGAAACCATCTTCAGCATACTGGACGCAGACCAGCCGTTTGTCTCCTCCCATTTAAACTTCAGCATCAGCAGGTCACCGATGTCTTTCTCCGTCACCAGCAGGAACGAATGTGTCTTATTTGTCACAATTTTCTCCTTTCTGACAGACACAGACATAAAGAAATGTAGAAGCTCCCCGCATACACACAGCCAGAATGTTTTATTTAACTGAGGCTTGTGAAGCATGTGCAATAAAAGATGATGTAATGGCGATGAACGCATGCTGTAAAGGCCCAGCAGTGAAACGTGTGTGTGTGTGTGTGTGTGTGTGTGTGTGTGTGTGTGTGTGTGTGTGTGTGTGTGTGTGTGTGCCGGTCTGTGTGTGTGTGTGTGTGTGTGTGTGCAGGAGCATGCTGCATGAACACAAACTCTTTGCAGACGTTTCCTTTGAGCCGCTGCTCTCAGATCAGTTTTTGAATCTGTGTCTGGTTTGATTACCGTATATCTTCCAATACCCGCCTGTCTCTTTTAAACGGCGGTTTCTAATAAGCGCCGAGGCGCTGCTGAGAGAGGCAGCTGCCCCTCTGTGTTTTACCACCAATCGTTGCTTCTGGAAGTGTCGAGGGAGCCCCCAGCAGCCGAGGGAGCGCGCGGACTGGCACAGTTCGATTTGCATAATTGAGGGCGATCGCAGATTGCCGAGCATGGAGTGTGACTGGAGCGTAGCTCAAAAAAACAAAAACACTCTGCGCTCCGTCACTCGGCCAGCTGTGTCCAATCAGCCGTCATCTCCGACCAGCAGCATTAAGCTGATGCAGCGACCATGGAAGTGGGATTATTACACTGAACTGGAACTGTGGGCTAGCGAACCTGCTAACTGTGATTTCTGCTCTTTTACTTCCTCTCCTGGAGAGTCGGGGAGAGAAGTTTCGGGGAGCACCACTCGTGCACTGGGCTACCACAGACAAGGAGACACTCGGGAGCAAAGGAGGAGCACAACTGGGAACTGCATTATTAGTGAACTGTTGGAACACGTTTTGGAGCGCTGTAAGTAAACACACTGTCTTTGCACCTCAGTCTAAAAACCGGCCTGGGTCCTCTTTCCCTCTCACTTCCACCACAATTCAGTCTGAGGAGGGAATAAGAGCCGGTCTCCA
>VURO01006581.1:12616-31581 GCA_015108175.1 Pelvicachromis taeniatus
ACTAAAATACACAAAACAAAACAAAAAAAAAAAAAAAAACAAACAAAAAAAAAAAAAAAAAAACAAACAAAAAAATAAAAAATAAAAAAAAAAAAAAAAAAAAAAAAAAAAAAAAAGCAGCAGTGAAAAAACTAAAGACAAACATCGTGTCCAGAAAAATGTTGAGGTCATACTGGCAGCATGTCAGAATGACTGCCAAACAGCCTGGTACATCTGTTACTGTCCTGTCTGTCTATATCTTTGTTGGTTCTGTTTTGTGTTTGTAATTATGTATTTACCATGTTCCTCTCACAAAATCTTGTGTATGAGTTATTTAGCTTTGTGTATTCCATGGATGGGTGCTATGGCGGAGTGGATCCTGGACAATCTCACAAACTGACCGCAGTTTGTGAGAGCCTGGGACAGTGTGTTCGACATCCTGACCTGCAGTGTGGGGGTCCTGGCCCCCTTCCTCTTCACCCTCTACACTGCAGACTTCAGACACAACACGGACGGCTGTGTTCTACAGAAGTTCTCTGATGACTCTGCGATTGTCGGGCTCATCAAGGATGAAGATGACGCGGAGTATAGGAGACTGACACAGGACTTTGTGGACTGGTGTCAGCGGAACCACCTCCTCATCAACGAAGGGAAGACCAAGGAGATGGTGGTGGATTTCCGCAGACGTCAGTCTACTCGCCCCTCGCCAGTGAACATCCAGGGAATAGACATTAAGAGAGTGGACTCTTATAAGTACCTGGGTGTTCATCTGAACAACAAACTGGACTGGACCCACAACACAGATGCACTGTACAGGAAGGGCCAGAGCCGACACTGCCTCCTGAGGAGACTGAGGTCTTTTAGGGGTGAAGGGGGCACTCCTGAGGACCTTCTATGACTCTGTGGTGGCATCTACCATCCTGTACGGTGTGGTCTGCTGGAGCAGCAGCATCACAGAGAGGGAAAGGAAGAAGCTGGACAAGGTCATCACCCCCTGCAGGATGCCCTGTCTGCCCTGGAGAGCAACTTCAGTGATAGACTGATTCACCCTCGCTGTGTGAAGGAGAGATTCTGCAGGTCTTTCCTTCCTGCTGCTGTTAGATTCTACAATGATCACTGCTAACTCTACATTTGTCACCCATCTCCTGTAATCATGTACAATACTGTAGTCACCTGGTATTTATTTATTTATTTATTTATTTATATTCTGGTATTTATTTAAAATGGTATTTATTTGTAATCCAGTGATGTCCATATACTGTACACACCCATAGGCACATATTGTATATACTTATAGTCTTAGTCATAGTTCTAATCCACCTTGTACTTCTTAAAATACTTTAACTCTTATCTATCTTACATCTTGTTACTTCTGGCTTTGTGCTGTGTACTGTGCTTGCTGCTGCAACAATGCAATTTCCCCATTGTGGGACAAATAAAGGTATTATTATTATTATTATTATTATTATTATTATTATTATTATTATTATTATTATTATTATTATTATTATTATTATTATTATCTGACATGACCCATGACAAGTTGTTTTTTTTTTAATTTCCCATGTTACAGTCCTGTATATCTTGTATGACATATAGGATTTTAATATTTAAACCAATGGTTATTTATTTATTGAGTCCAAGTGGATGCTTGTAACAAATATGAAGAAAGTCCTACAAAGAGTTCACAAGAATGGCAAGGACAGACAGAAAAATCACAAACTATGATGCCGCTCGCCATGACTACCATCATCATATCTAAATGTGAACCAAAATATTTGTTTGACCAGCATATTCCTGTACACAGAACAGGAAAAAGTTACTTTTACACAAACTGAACATTTGTATCAGCAGGATCTGAATGGTAGAGGAAATCAGTAGATTTATAGCCAGTGTGTTTTTTCTTTTCAAGGCTGATAAAAGGACATTAAAGAATACTGTCCAGACTTTAACCAAAACTTGAAGGTGAGAGGATTTAAAATGCTTCAGTAAATATGGAATAGTTAAAGACAGAAGGGAGAAAGGTCAATGATTTTCTTTGCCCTGGGATCTACTGATATTCTTAAAAGTTGAAGCTCACTATTCAGAGACCTCCAGGCAAAGTGACTGGATGCAGGGAAGCCTGATGTCCAAGGTAAACCTAGATGAGGCTGATAAAAGAGAATGTTTTAAGGCTTGTTCGACTGGCTAAAACGGGCCAGGCCATTAGAGCTTGAAGACATTTCATGGGAAGTTGGGGGACTGGATATGAGAAGATATTAAAATTCTCATGAACATGAAAGCTTGCGGTCGCTGCAATTATTAGTGTTTTTTATCTACTGATTTAACAGAGTTCTTGAAAACGAGCCTTTAAGGAAACAATGTAATCTAAATGAATTGTAGGAAAAAACATCTCATTCTTAAATTTTATCTATAAGAACGAGCTGCTGAATGAGCAAATCTCTTTCCTAGTTTTTACAATGGACTCAGAAAATGTTCAAACCCCTTTACATTTGATATGTTTGCGCATTAAACTGTTAAATTTGCAGCATGCCTAATTCAAACCTAGTTGTTTTCTGATTTTGGGAAGCATAAGGAAACAGAATCGCGTCCACTTTATGTTTTAACAAAAGCCATTTCTGAATTTTCCAGATTTTCCCAAAGATGAACATTTATCTGTGTTACATCTACGTTGGAAAGAACCAGATTGAAATGTGTTTCGCATATTGCTTCACCGCAAACGTATTGCGAGTTTGAGCTGGTTCTCATAATATATCTGATGCTTGGGAAGCTTAATGTAATCCTTGTTATCCTTTCTCTAATAACACTGGGTGCCTTTTCATGAAATATGCTGACGCTGGTGGTGTTTTGTTCAAGTTAATGCCGGTTGGCTCATAATTTGAACATGCTCTCTTTGGCAGTTGATGTGTAATTTCAATAAAATGTGTCAAAACTGACAGTAGCTTAAGTCGGTCTGAAGAGGTTAGGTTCAGGTTGAATTACTGTAAAAATAAACAAATGGTTCATCATTGGAGATGATGGCTATTCATACCGGGCCACATCAATCTTTCTTGTGACCCCCCCATACAGGGAGGCAAAAGAGGTCATATATGATATAGTGAGCCATATACAGTACACAATAACCGAGTACGGAGCTATGAAATCAGCCTGAGAACTAAATGCCAGGAGACATAAAACAGAGATGTGAAGAAGAAACTCCTGCACAAACATGACAATAGCATTTCTATTTATCCTGACAGTGTTTCTTTATATTTTGCTTCCAGGAAGCCGTTTTCTGTCCTTTTTCTTTGGAAACTGGCTGCGTTTTTTCTTCAGTCCACTCCTTATACCGGATCATTTTCAGTAAAAAAAAATATTTAAGGAAACTGAACAAGTGAAAGACAAAAGGAGCTGTGTCAGGGCAAGATGAGGTATGCCAGAATAAAGAAGAACTGAATCAAAATGTGAAAAATGTGGTTCAAATAGTCACCAGCACATCAGAAGACAGGTAAAACATAAGTGTTTCCAGCCATCTTTAATATAAAGTCGAGGCTCTGTCATGGTTTGGGTCTGCATTTCAGCAAGTGGTCTTGGGGATCTTCTCAAAATTGATGAAATTATGAACACAGAAAAGTACTGCCAGATTTTGATCCACCATGCAGTATCATCTGGAAAGCATCTGCTTTATTTTTTAGAATGATAATGACCCCCAGACCCCCAGACACACTACCAATATAGCAAAAACATAAGACACAGTGGAAGACTATCATCATAGATTGGCCTCCCCAGAGCCCGGACTTCAGACTTATTGAAGTCCTGGCTCTGGACGAGGTGGGATCACCTTGGCAGAGGACAAAACTAAAGGCAGCCAACATCCAAAGAAGAACTTTCAATCTTATTCACGAAGCCTGGAGAACTGTTCCTGAAGACTACTGAAAAAAAGAGAGTTCAGGCTGCACTGAAGAATAAAGGTATTCATACCAAATATTGACTTTCAAGCTTATTAGAATGAAACAAATTCTTCCTATGCCATATGTACTGTCATTATTGATTTAAAAAGAAAAACAATTTAGAAATTATTTTCCTCAGGAGTGATGCTGAAAACTGATTGACCTCTTCTCACAAAGATAGAGAGCGTAACATCTTTAAATAAAACATTAAAGTTACTTGGCAATGACAGCAACTTCCCCTGGTGGTGTGGACTGTGTTTTTCATCAGAATGTTATGTTGGTAATGCCAGTGACAAGTCCAGGAATGCTCAAGCCACAGACCCACAAACAATGCTGAGACGATAAATAAATGAAATAGCTTGGAAACCACAAGCAGCTCGTAGGGTCTATTTGGGTGATTTTATCTGTGTTGTCTAAAGCCCGGGGAAGTTAATTGAGGCAATATAAATGTGTTGGACAACCACAAACTGACCTGGAATGCAGTGTAATTGTAGTTTACAGTTGGGACTTCATGAAGAGTTTTTGGCAAAGCAAGTGTAGATTTCCACTTTCACAGAAATGAGACAGCTGCAATTGTCTCTCAATAACTAAAATTATTTTCAAATGTAATGCTTTACATAAAATAGGACTTTTAGACATTCTGTGAATATACGGCTTTTTACCTTATAGCACTATGAAGCTTGAGTGAGTGTGTATGATCTCCAGGGGAAAATGCTTTACTAAGGATGTATTGCCACCAAAGCAGAGTACCATACATTGATGACACGAGTCCCTGCAACAGGGCACCGCCGTAACAAGCCTCAACAAGCTTCTCGAAGTGGAGCGGACATGGAAGTGGGTGCGGAAAAGTGGAAGTCAAGCATGTAGGCCAAGCCAATGACTAAGCTAAAGGCTAGCATAACCTGTGCAAACTCTCAGACAAAATGTTGATGGGCCGATTCACCAGCTGCTCTGTCTGTGTGGCATCAGTTTTATAGTGATGATATAAATTTCTGATCACTATGCTATCTTTTGTTGTTGCGCTTGGTTCACCTTTATTGGTGTTGGTAAATTCTTTGTTTATTCTTTTCTGTTTTAGAGCTTTAAATTTACGCTACACTCAGTAATCATAATTTTGAAAGCTGAAAGAATTGTCAGAAGGTATCAAAATGGGCAATTTGCACCTCATACGAATATGACTAGAGATTGTAAAATTCAAATCTGATCAGTGACTGTTGAGATAAACTTGTACTGGATTAAGTAATTAAAAAATAAAATCCATCCATCCATCCATTCTCAGCCGTTGACTGGAATCAATTACCACAGGAGTTTTTAAAATGAGTTTTCTAAATGAGTCCCTTGAAGTCTGCCACTTTTTCCCTTCCACCTTTTTTCACAGTATTTTCACTGTCTAGCCATTTGAATCAAAACCACAACTCAGGGTTTTGAACAAGCAGGCTGCTACTGTATGCTCCATCGTTTCTTCCCAAAGATAAAAAGGGAATTACAGTCTAAAAATAGACTGGACCGTTTGCTTTGATGGGACATCACTGCAAAAGGAAACATCTAATCCACATAACTAATGTCCAAAGTGGAGAGGAAGATTGTTTTGGACCAACATCAGAGCAAATCCAGCCAATCCAAACCCTGCAAGGAGAAGACAGAAAAGTGGATATAAAGGGAACGAGAGTATCAAGCCATGTGCTCCCCATATGCTTGACACAAAGAGTGAGGGCTTTGGATTTCCGCTGTGATGCTTCAAACAGGCAAATCTCTCACCATCATTCTTCCACTATCAGCTCCTTTCAGTCTAATCTAGGAATGTGTTTGTACATGTTAGGTAAGCAGAGGTCAGACGATTTTCAACCACATGAGAGAGACATCAATAAAGAGAGTACGACGTGAAAGTGAAAATTTAAAATGATCTTACTATAAACTTGAATGAGTATCAAAAGCCACATATTTTAGTGAGCAAACACAGATTTGGCAACAAATATGAAGACTCAAAAACTGAGCAAAAAACAAAACAAAGCTAAAAAAAACCCCTTGAAAGCATCAAAAAGAATTGCAGGTCTATGTAAAGACTTCCCTTCCCATCTACATTTCCCATGAATCACTGGAGAAGGTCCACCGTGGATATAATTTTTAGACCACTACCTGGAAAGGCAGTGGTGTTTATTGCTTTTATAGCCATGACAGCACAAGTCCTATGCATATAATGTAGTGATGAAGTTTTAACGTATCAAATTGAGTGGATGACTAAGTAACTGCAACATTTCCATCAGCTCAGGTGTATTTTGTATTTGTGTCTGAAGGTTTTGTACTAATTAGTAGGTGTTGCCACTAATTAGCCAGTATAGTTTCTATATGTTCTGTTGTAGTGCTAGAACTAGTTATGGTGCATTCCTGAATTTTCGAGTTCCCAGTCGGAATTTGAATCTGGAATGCTCACCAACACTCCAAGATGGCAGCAGGATACGTAAAGAGCAGTAAAACTGTAAAACCTTTGTGACTTGTGACTCACTCTCTATCGATGGATGTGCTGCTGGGTGTTTTTAAGTGAAAAAAACTCCCATGCTGTATTGATGGTGACATCTAAAAGACTGCTAATAACCAAATCCTGTTTCTTCCCGCGTTTTCTGGAACGTGCTAACTTGAGAGCGACGTTACTCCAACTTTCGACATCTGAGTTCGAAACTTTGGGAAGGGCGTAGAGGAGCTAGCATGGCTGTAGTCTGAGTGAATAATAAAGTGGCTGTACTTTTTTAATTTAATTTAAATAAAACACAACTTTTTATATTCATATCTAAGTAAGTTCAGGCAAGATCCTTGAGTCTGCATCGTTAATACACTGTAGATACAAAATCAATGAATGAATTGATTAATTAAAGGGAAAAAATAAAATAAAACAATAAGCTCATCATTGAGCTTTCTTTCTCCTTCCCTCTCACCCTCTGTCTGCAAGGCCCCGTGTGGTTGATGTGAGGGATTAGGATACTCCAGTTGGCCAGCATGCCTGTGTACCATGTGACCCCTGAGCATCAGGAACAGGATTAAGGTGCTTGAAGATAATTTATTAGCAGAGAAGTTCAGCAAGGCAGACACTTGCTGTCAGAACTGACAGAGACCACGGTGAGCCTGAAACATGACAAACAAAGGTATTATCATTATCTATAAGGCTTTGTCTCTTAATACCAAAGTATTATTGGTATGCATGTAACGATACAAGCACAAAAGCTACTTTCCACAAGTATCGATCTGCACAGGTAGAATATGAGATCATATCATTTTTCCAGATATTAGTGTGACAAACTCACTGATTAAAAAGCAATGTAGCTGCTGTTTCCGATTCAAGATTAAAAATAAACAAATACAATATAACATTCTGATTGCCTGTGTTTGAGTTGTGTGCTCATTACAGGATATGGTTTTATACATGAGTGAATCGAGTGCATTTTCTCAATTGGTTTCCTGTAAAAGTATAATGAGCCTGAGTTCCTGGTGTTCCTGGTCACAAAGGTGGCAAGGTGGCCACCGGCTGAAGTGGCAGCCCTCAAATTCCTGTTACAGTTAACGAGTCAGTCCCTCATCTGTTTGTTCCAAACAAACCGGAAACATCCCTTCTAAAACAGCAACGACACACTGAAACATAACTGAGGACATATGTGATTTACTGCTGCGCTGGATTTTTCACAGTGGCGTGAGTGAGTGACTCAAACGCGCTGACCTGTATCGACATTTAGACGTTAAACTCAGAGAGAAAGCAGTAACTAAAAGATCAGAACCATGTCATTCAAAGACACTGGCATATAATCTGTCATTATTAGCCATGTTTTCAGGACGTTGCACAAAAATTTCATCATATCAATACCTCATATTATTCTTCTCACAAAATTAGCTTAGCCACAACAACTCGTATCCCCCTCCTTGTGTGTTCTGCATCGTGAGCTCGACCTTGATGTCATGTCAGTGGAATATGACATAATGAGATGTGAGGTTTGAAGGAAACGAACGAGACGGAGACACATCAAATTAACAACATTCCCGATATATATTTAGGAGAGAATTTTATTGTTTCCTAGTGGTAATCTTTCACAGCTGCTCCAGTGTCGGTGGTGAACAAACCAGGCAGACATAAATTTGATCTAAACCCAGGGAAGTCAACAAAACAAGACGAAAACAGGTCATCACTAAGGAATGCAGGAATTTTCTAGGAACCTCATGTGGGAGTGGGAGTGTGGCGATAAAGTGTAGTATTAAAATCATGTTTTATGAGCCACGGGATTATAAGGATGAGCATGTCGAAGGGGAGTGGAAGCTATAATATTTATTGTCAGGAAAATTGATTTTCCAAATTGTTTAAAGAATTGTGTAATTGGTACATAGCATAGGTGTAATTACAACACACGGTGATTCAGAGACAGAAGTGTCCTCCTGTTACTGATTCCCTCTGCACTATATTTCACAAGCTCTCGAGTAAGGCTTACTGGTGTGCGTGCATTGTGTGTGCATGAAACTTTACTCCTTGATCTTTTTGTGAAACATTAGTGAGCGAACTGAGATGTGATGCTGCTGCACCTACACAAGTGTGATTCATTGTCATCTTGGGTTCCATGAGCTTAGGGGCTGAGAACTGGGGGCTAAATGTTGAACGAGCTGGAAGTAGCCTCACTTTATTGCAGTATTTGTGTGGGTGGAATACATACATGTAAAGAAACAAAGCAAACAAAGACATGAAATGAGTCGCTTCCGTTTTATGGACCAGATCTTTGGTCATTCAAGCAAGTAGTGGACTCAAATTCAAGCGATAGATAGATAGATAGATAGATAGATAGATTTTGAACAGTTGAACATGAGTAATTTACAACTGAGCAGAAAAACTGCCAAAAAATGTCTAAAATAAATAGAAAATCTGGAGCACATGGACCAAAGGGGGCATTCAGAAGGTTTTCTAAAACATGCTTGCCAAAAAGCTTTGTGCGATATATTTCGAAATAAAAGCTGTACCTTTGTTCACTGCAAAATGCAACAATGTCACAAGTGTTTCCTTTTAGCAGCAGAATGTCACTATTAGCATTAAAAATGAAAAACAGCCAGAAACCGATGTGTTTGTTTGTCCATGGCACTTCACAGATGACTCCTGTATGAATCTGGATTTTCAGCTGAATATTAAAAACAAAGCTGTTGCGTCTGTAAAGAAAGAAAGAGTTGGTCAGAAATGAATGAGTAAAGTTGTAGTATAGGAGTCTGGGAATAAAAGAAACCAACGCGGCTGCCTGTGTGTTTGTTTGCTGCAGTGACTGTATTTGGGATGTCTTGTTTATAGAACGTCACTGTTGTTCATGCAGTTTGTTCAATTCGGTCATTTAAAGCCGTTTTCTGTGTTTGCGACTTCAGTCTTCATAACTGACGCATCATTCATCACGTCTATTTATTCTGTGATTGCAGGATCACTCACCAGTTGGCAACCTAGAGCTCTGCAGTTAACCTCCTCGGCCTGCTGCAGCTGCTTTTACAAAAACTGGTTTCTTTGTTCATATTTTGCTGATTTTTTTTTTTTTTTTTTTTAAGTGTTGTGAGTCTAAGGCTCTGCCAGCGGCTGTGTCTGTCACGCTTGTTGAGACTGTTCAACAGAGACACAAAAATGCACAGCTTTCTTAAATGAATGGTTAAAGCACACATAAATGTCCTGTCTGAAATGCATTTAATATAATTTCTCTGCGACGCAGACCGTTATGTCTTCTTGTAACTTCTTGTAAAAGTTCGCCTGTTTTAAATGTTCAAGGAGAATTCTTGAATAATTCTTGGCTTTAAGTTTTTGTGGCCAAATTATTTTAGGACTGAGGCTTGATCGTGTACTTAAGAGCGCTATTGTTTCCAGTATAAACAAAGCCACAAAGTAGAATACGCTGGATATTGCTTTCTGTCACGCCACTAACATCTCAAGCACACACCAGCAAAGACAAAGCAGAGAGCAAGAGCAGAGCTGATCCGATTTGTAGAGGAGAGAGACTTTGTCAAAATGGCTACACAAAGCATAATTCAGATGAAATCTGAGCTCCCAAATCACAGATTATTCTTTTGTTATTTATGTTTTTTTTTTTACATCAAACACGGAAAGTTTGCAGGTGCGCGTGTGGCAGTGCTTTTGTCAGTGTAATCTGTGCGATAGAGCACAAGCCTCATAAAGAAATAACAGACTGAAAGCTCTATGAAGGTCTAAAAAAAGAGAGGTGGGCGCTCCTTCACACTGAAAACACGACGAAACACCCTTGAAGTAATACAAAAGAAAGAAGAGAAAAATATATTGCATTACATTTGTTTAAGAAAAAAAAATCTCCTCCTTTTAAATTTTAAAAAAGTTGTTTTATTTATTAATGTCTTGCAACACCAAATGAAATGTTGGTAAAACTGGCAGCTGCAAAGAAAAGCTTCAAACATCATTTTCATTTTGTGCTCTAAAATATAAAGTGTGCCTTTTTACTAAAAACCTTTTTTGCAATATGAGATGCTCTGAGGTTATTGCATAAAATGACCATATATGGACTATACCAACAAAAAGTGGACATATGATAATAACGTCACTTTAATCTTAAGAAAGCTTTGGCTGCAGATAAAGAGGCTATTAACCATCTCCTGCATGGTTTGTTACAGATATTATTAAAAAGTTGTACAAGTAAAGTCATTTTGCAAACTGTATAAGATGGAAATATAAAAAATCTGTAGCCTACGTTTGCTGGCACGCTGCACAGTCTACTCATTCAATAAAGCATCCATTGATACACAGAAACAATGAATATTCATTGCAAATCATTTTTCATGCTGTGAACTTGTATGAAAACATTCTGGATCAGCTCCATCACTCATCACTCTGACACCCGGGACTCCGTAAAAGCTTTTCTCTTCGGCATGAAATAGTTTTTGTTTTTCTTTGTTTTTCTTTTTCAGTTTTCATACATATTCAGTCTTGATTTTTTTTTTTTCCACCTACCTCACCACTGGAAGGGATAAAAATGGATTTGTTAGCAGCACAGTTTCTGGAATATGGGCTGATTTGATTAAGAGGCGACTAATTACTGAACACCTCCTGTGACACCTGCTGGGATTTTGTAGTTTTCTACGAAAACAAACCATCAAGAATGCTTTTGTGAATTATTTCTAAAATGTTTGGCAGTTCTCAATATTTGAGTTTTTGCCAACTGGTATTTGCACACTGACTGTTCATGTGGGATCTTTTGAAGTTCAACAGGGACTTTGTTAACATGCACGCTCCAACTTGAGTCATATGACGCAGCTTTCCTAAAGTCATGAAAGTCAGAGCGAGATTATAGAGTATGACAAGCAATGAAAACTTGATATTAAGTCTGGGGAAACTTTTGGAAATGTTTTGGAATTCAAATGTAAAGTAAGTGTGGGAACTCTGCAGACACACGGTTTGGGAATACTTAGAGCGGCCCTGACAAGGAAAGTTTTCCTTCTGTTCTTCTTACACAATATCTACCAAATCCAAGATCATGAAGCTCATGTGAGGTTTAAACTCCGACGGATTCGTTCAGCCACTGCCAGAAACTTTTGGCTATCTAATTTCTTGGCCCTAACGAGCCTGTGATTGATGAGACTTCAACGCATGGCAGTGGAGCACTGAAGCAAAAGAAGACCTTCCTCAGCCAGCCTGTGACCAGGCTTGGGTGAGAAACTATTCCAAATCCCTCTCCGTATGGGATTTATATGTTTTGGAATGATAGGCAGATGGCAAATCAAGACAGTTTAAAGAATATCAAGCGAGCTGTCAGTCACAGTGAAATCTAAATCTTTAGCTCGGTCACTTTACTGAGATTAATAAACTATTTGGCACTTTGTTGCAAAACTATCTTTCACTATGTAAAACAGTCAACCCCTTCTGGCACCTACATTGACTAAAATAAACCACAGGCATGACTTGCAAATAGTTTTTCATCAACGTCCATTGAACTCTGACAATCTGATTTTTTTTTTAACCTAACAAGCCAGTGATTGATGACATTTCAGCTAACAGCAGCAGAGAAACAGGCAAAGAGAAGTCTTCTGCAGCAGAGCAGAAGAAAAACATTTAGATGTAAAATCTTTCATCTGCAGCCACTGGTGGCACATACCCGTGTATATGTGTGTCTGGGCGGAGGGAAAAGTTCACTCTGTGTGTGGACTCTGAGTCAGACCTGGGCCATGAATGTATGTGCAAAGATTTTTTTATTGTTGTTTGATTTAGCCTACTTTAAAGCTAGATGGGTGGGTTTTTACCACATATGACAGCAACATGAGTGCCAGAAAGTTATTCACCAACCACAAAAGAGTGTCAAACTTCATGTGATGCTGTTTGCCGTGACTGACAATTTATCTAACAAAATCTGATGCTATTAACTCCACCCAACTAGTGCTGCAAGTAAATGAAAACAAACGCTTTAAGTAAGAATCATTTGCAGATAGCATTAAAGATTTTAATTCAGTGTGTGTGTGTGTGTGTGTGTGTGTGTGTGTGTGTGTGTGTGTGTGTGTGTGTGTGTGTGTGTGCGGCAGGGGATGCAAGTCTGTGAGGAGCAGCAGAGGAGCAGTGTGGTTTTAATTAGGCGGCTGCTGCAGCGTTGCGGGTTGGGACGCGGTGCCAGGACGTCCCGGGAGAAACATCGCTGACGCCTTTGAGGCCTGCCAAGCACGGCCACAGCCTATCCCAGAATGCCTCTGTCACCGTCACCGTGGGGAATGGCGGGGCCACAGAACATCTGAGAAAACAATCATTTTCACCCCACCGTCGCTACGGAAACACTCCCATTTTTCTGCTCTGGGAGACGGGGGAAGGCAAACAGGCTGGGTCGCTGTCTGTTTGCTAGACATTTGGGTTCTCTTCTCCGACAAGCTGCAAAATGATACGTCACATTTGATTTCGTAGAGTGCATCGCATCCAGAAAAAAACGTGGTGAAAACAAGAGAAGAGCTTTGATTCCTCAGCAAAGGCTTGGAAAAGGGAAAATTTGCTTCCCTTATGTTCATACGTAAACATTTTATGAATATGCTGTAGTCACTGAAAAAAAGTGCTTCTGTTTTTCCAAGTTGTCGACAGTCACTGAGCAATGAGTAAGTTCTGGCAGGTCAGCTGATGTCAGTGTTAGCCCACTTCAGCTGATGACTCAGCTGATACACGACTACCAACTGGCAAATCTCATATAGAGCATGCTATTTAAGCTGCTTTTGACTGCCCAAAGTTGGTGCGTACTGCAAGCTGCTTGGCAACCCAAGCCACCCCCAGGTTTTCTTTTTCATGCCATGTCTGACTTAATCGGTGTCATAATGTTTGTCACTTATGCCTTCACTCTTTGGTACTCGGGTTCTTGCTGATGGACACATACCAAAAATATACTTTGCTGAAGATGGAAATAAACCAGATAGGCGCTCCGTATATGTCGTGTTCAGCACCAAATGGCTGACAGACTAAATCTGTCACAAAGTCACAAAACGGAGCCATGTCAGTTTTTTAAGGTTACATTGTGTCAGATTTTTGTGGCTTGCTCTGAAAAACTTGTCCATGTGGTTTTAGAAAAAACACATCTTTAGAAGAAGATACTGTCAGTTTGCTTGTTGGTCACTATGCATATTTGATCTGGCAGAATTTTAAGCCGGATGCCCTTCCTGCCCTTCTTTCCATTCTTCTTCTTCTGACGCAACCCCAGTGGGGATGTTCTCCAGCTGGAATCAAACCAGCAACCTTTCGCTTGCCACACAAATATGCTAACCTCTATGCGTGCATCTTTAAAGGTAGCCATTTAATGGAAAGTAAGGAACATAAACAATCGATTTCCCAACTTTTAACTTGGAAGTTAGCTAAAAAGACGAACGGCTGTTACCACAAAGACCTGCTAACCATGCAGGTACATGCTACACATATATTGCCACAGATATTGATAAATAAATCTCTTTCACTGATGCATGTGATCGGCACATGTTTGAATATTGGTGAGTGAGACTCAAACACTGTTTTAATAGACATTTGTTATTCATTTGTTCAGTGGCTTGAATGTTGCCGTCAACAGCAGTGATTCAGCCTTGTTCCTCCTGGACGATGACCTCTGAATTACTCATGCTACTGTGGCAAGTCAAGATAACAATAAACTCATGGTTTAAGTATTGATATTACATAATTTATTTAAAGAGATCACAGGTATGGGGCATGTTTTATAAAATATGTTTAAGACTTAAAATAATAAAAACTCATTGTGTAAAAATGGGGGGGAAACTTTTAAAGCCTATAATTGATTTGTTTATTTTATCCTTAAGTTAATAAGTGTTATCTGTGATCTATGAAGTGGTCTGAATTATTTCACCTGAGATCGATTGCTTAGCTAGAAGAAATTGCGGTATTTTTCTCATTCAAGTAAAAGTTTGCAGTGAGGAAACACCAGCTCGTTACTTGTGTGATTATTTCTCTCATTCAGGGGCGTAACACTAACATAGAGCAAGCACAGATTAAAATATTTCATCTATTGATCCAACTTACCTCTGCCTTTTCTCCATTCTCCCAAAGTGGTCAGGCAGAAGAACAGCGGGAGCATTAGTACCTTTTATTAGTTCCTGAAGGTAAGACGGTAGGTAGAGGGGTGTTCTTTGTTTTACTAATAAAATGAATGTATTGATTGATATTCACTGGTATTTATTTGTTTATTTGAGGGTTTCTAAATATGTATGGAAGTTATAAATAGTTTGAGAAGATCCATTTAGTGTGTTAGTTGCTATGAACTGACTGTTCACATAGCATCATGCATCTAGAGATCTGGAGAAAGTGGAGGCCAGCAGTCAACTCATTGTCATGTTGTCAAGATGCTGTGGAGGATGGGGATGCACAGCAACAACACTCGGACACAGTAGGCTGTGGTGCTTAAACGATGCTTAGTTGGTACTGAGAAACCCAAAGAGCACTACAAAATAGCCCCCACCCCTACCCTTTCACACAGACACACACCATTGCAGCACCCCTACCAGGCAGGATGGATTCATGCTCTATTGTTGTTTTAGCTCAATTCTGATCCTACCAACCAAATGTTGGCGCAGAATTTGATTCATCAATTTGACTCATCAGACCAGGCAACATTTTTCGTTGACTGTCCAATTATTTTTTTTTTATTTGGGGGGGGGTTACTGTTCCCTTCCTATCAGCTCAAAGCAGTCTGACTAGTCTCCTTTGACCTCTGGCATTAACAAAGCATTTTCACCCAGAGAACTGGATGTTTGCTCTTTGATAAAGACCATTCTCTGTGAAGCTTGAGATGTTTCCCAAAAGGTGGATTCTGTTCATCTGGTTTATCCAATAAAATCGCTACATCCAGGTGAACAGAACCCACCTTTTGAGATTTACTTACCTGGACGATTGAGCATGCATCAAAACAATTGAGTTGTTTTTGTGGGAAAATCGCAGCATATCAGCAGCTGCTGATAAACTCAGACCAGTCTGCTTGACAACAACAAACAAAAATGTCACATTCAGAGTCACTCAAATCACCTTTCTTCACGATTCTGATGCTCACTTTGACCCTCAGCAGGCCATCTTGACCACATCTACATGACTAAATGCATGTTGCTGCCACGCGACTGACCGATTAAATATTTGCATTAAAAACCTGTTTAACAAGTTTACTCAATAAAGTCAATCTATATGAGTCTTATAACAGCCAATAACAGACTTTCAGTGGAACAATAACATCTCAGTCGAGTGAATTGTATCCATTTTTTCAAATAATCTAAATGAGATGGCTAAGCAGTGTCAGTGGATGGACTACATTGGTTTGTTTTTTTTGGATGCTTGATTAAAATCTCCACAGAGCTGACATCGCTCTCAGATGTCAGCCATCACTGTGTGATGATGGCACCGCTGCATCGTCGTGAAAGCAATCCTCACTATGTTGATCACCTGCCCACCTGCCTCGGCCTCGCACACTGTCATACGCAAATCTGTAAAATGCTGTTTTACTGTAATTTTTCAGCACTGTCTCAACATACATCACTAATGCTGGGAGCTCTTGCAACAACAAAAAAGAAAGAAAAGAAAAGAAAAGAAAAGAAAAAGAAAAAAATCCCAATATGGACTCAAAGTGGAGCCATTTGTGAAGCACTGCAATTACATGACGAGCAGATGGGGTGGGGGGCAAAGAAAAATGGGGCCTGTGGGTTGACTAATGAATACCCTAGGGGATTCTCTCTCATCGTGGCGGAAGAATGAAAGTATGATGGCGCAAACGACATTCAAGCTTTCTTTTATGTGCGACAATTCCCCCTCCCTCTCTCTGAGTGAACATTAAAGGAGGATGGGGCTGAGCACCGAAAACAAATAGGCAGCCCTTGACTGTGATTATATGTTTGAGCAAATTGGAATCAAAGTACAAAGGAAAGCCACACTTTGTTTGGGACCTGTACAAGATTCTTCATGGAAGTGAGTATTCATGGCTGTGTCTGTGCGTATGTGCCGGAGATGACAGCATCTACCAGGAGGCTGCTTTAAACTTTAGCCATCACACATGGACTATAATTGGCCCTGGGATAGAAGGAAGCAGATATTCAACATTTGTTTCCATGTTACCACTATACATGATCAGTCCCACATCATAAGACAACTGCTCTCAGCTGATGCCCTTTCAAAATGTACACTGGATAATTGGGTAATCGCCTTTATTACCCACATTTTCTGTATGTCATTCCCCCTGACACCCACGTTTCTGTCTTTATATAAATATAAAAGGCTCAAACCAAAACTTAAAAAAAAAAAAGATCAGACTTACCTTTCAAAATAAATGCATCAATCATGATGGATGGCTCTATCAATGAACAAAATACTCCAGCAAAATTCGGCTCTCGCATGAATAATACATCTGCTGTGGGAGATGCTTTACTCAGGTACAAGCATGTATACCAAAGTCTCACAATACTCTGTGACAAGTAAACATTTTTGGTGGCGGCAGGCAGGAAAAGAGGGGTTAAACGCCAGCGTGCCACTGTTTAATTTATTCTCTGATGAATATTTAATTGCTTCAGCAGGATGGCCGATCTCTGCAGCTGAGGTGGGAAAAGGGAGACTCCACCAACGCTCGCGTTTGATGGAAGTTCAGCTCGCTTTCATCACGTTTCAGGCGCTTGTCACAGCTCCGCTGCTGGAAGCAGGCGCCGAGGTAACATCACAGGAGGGTTACAGTAAATTTCTTAAGTAGAACGCACACGTGTGCTTATGCATCTATAAACCAGCTTTTAAGGCTACGAGATTTGCAATAGTGGACTCTTAAGTCTTCAGCAACATCGGACGCAACCTTCAGCGAGCATCCCCTCTCGTCATCAAGTGCAGAGATAAGCTGAAGCATGAAGGGATGTGACGCTCTGAGATCAAAACTAGATTATGTCACTTTGTCGGCGCGGCGAGCAGATAAAAGCACATGCCACATTATTTTACAAGTCTAATTAGCCCTGCTAATTACCATCCCATGTGGATTTTTGCCAGTGTGACGCTTGCCTTGAGAGTCCCCATGCATACATGATTAGGGCATGGTCACAGGCACTCGCTTTAGCAGAGGTTAATAAGGGTGGGTACTGCAGGAATTTTAGGAGGTGGGTGGCAAGCTCTTACATGGTGGATGGAGAGAGTGCAGCGGTACATCGACTCTGTATGTGTGCGACGTGAAGAAAAATGAAAAGCTGAAATAAGCTTCCAGAATCCATCTTTTAATAGTATTTCTGCTTCATTGGATAACAGAGCTGAGAATGACAGGAATCCCTGAGGAGCGAGAGTCCGTGTGTGATGTGGGTCAGGCATCAACCTCCCAGCAGCACACCAACTAAACAGCCAATTTTGCAGAACACATTTTTTTTTGTAGATGTACTGTTAAAAATATATATTGCTTTTAGAAATAAAAAAGCGTTAATAATTGGGATAGCAGCCGTTTCTATCCTTCTTTGTAGATGGAATTAGGAGACTCGCTGAGTGGAGGTGCTGGCTTGCAATCATTTTTCTGTCAGAAGCAACTGAGTGCAAAAAAGCACAATGGGACGGCGACGGGCGAGCACGTAGCACAAAGGGCTGACTTAAACTAAATGAACTGTGACCCTGGAAGAATGTAACACTAACCAATCACACCTGACAACTGTCATGTAGTTATTTTAATATTTGAAATTAATGTAAATTGCTGCTTGTTATTCCTGTGAAACTCTCCAGTCAGAGGTACCTCCTGAACTCATGCGTATCGTTGCAAGTTGAAATAGCAGCAATTGCAGACGCGTGCAATAAATTGCATCCGGATTGACGTCCAAATGGATCCACACTCGCAGGTGGTTGAATGTGAGAGGCGTTCCCTGCTGGCTTAGCTGTGCTCCGGGTTTCTACATGAACTTCACACGAGTGCCTGATGGCTGAACAGCCACATGTCTTTTAAGTCTCTTTGCGTGTGGACTGTGCCAAGGTTTCAACTTGTTTGGTTTGCTTCTTACCTCACAGGACACATTCAATCAAGTGCTCTGGTTTACAATTAAAATATGATAATTTTTCATCTTTCTAATTTCAGTTTTATTCACAGTAAGATGGAATGGGACTGTCAGAGAAAACCACTGAGTGTTTGGACCTTATCCGTTCATGTATGTTGATATAAAGTACCAGTATTGTATAACTTTGGGTTGCCTGGCCTTTAAGTTGGTGGAAAAATAAAGCAACATCCACATTTTGATCTCATTCCCCCATGGTTACACTGAACATGTGGAGTTGATGCTGCAACACTCTACCTCTGCTGTGGTAAATCAACCTGGTTACATTGTGCATGAGGGCATGAGTATGAATTACATGTGTCTGCTAAGCAAAAACTTAAACATTTAAGGCAAACTAGTGTTCCCTTTTGTCCTTTTACATAGTAATGGTACAGAGGCTCTGAGAGGTCAAACGCACTGCAACTTAAGAAGACTCCAGCAAGTAGAAAAATACTGCAAATACATACAAAACACAGCAGAAGTTGAATAAAACACAATGAAAAAAAAAAAAAAAAACCCCAAAGAAAAAAAAAAAAAAAATAATGAAAAAAAAAAAAA
>VURO01006583.1:7558-19764 GCA_015108175.1 Pelvicachromis taeniatus
GCAAATAAAAAAAAAAAAAAAAATTTTTAAAATAAAAAAAAAAAAAAAAAAAAAAAAGAAATATGAAATATGAAAAAGGCAAAAAATGGAAAGAAAAAAAGAAACAGGAAAATATAAAGAAAAGAAAATTAAGATAAAGTTAATTTAATTCATCGTTTAAAAACCTGTGTCTGCACACGCACGCACAATTCACGTGCAGTATTAAGCCATGGGTGCATACAGTTTATGCATCAATAGGTACAAATGTTGCCATGGTAACTTACAGTGTGGCTAGCTGAGTCATGTTGTTAAAGGTGTATGGGGCCAATGCACTGATGCTGTTGTTGCTCAGGTCCCTGTGTAGACAGAAACTTACATGAGGGAGCCATACAAACACATACTGCATGCATCCATATTGGTTTCGTAAACTGAAAATGATGCGGCATATGTGCATTCTGTTCAAGGTTATGTGAGAGGTACATACACCAGCGACAGCTGTTTCAGGTTTGCCAGCTCCTTGGGCACAGATGTCAGCATATTACCCTCCAAGTAACTGCAAGAAAAAAATGCATTCTTAATATAGTATTTATTACATACGCACATATAGCCATGTGGAGGGGTGAACTGATGCCAAGGGAGCAAGTAAAAGTTTTGGATTAGCAACTTGTGTCTCATCAACAGTGTGGAATGATATAGAAAGCAGACAAGAAGAGGAGGGTATAAGTAAGAAGAGTGAATGAATGAGATGTAGCACATAACAACATAATAGGAACGGAGCTTCATTCATTCACTAGCTTCCACCATTAAGAAAACAAAATAACTTATTTAAAACTGCCCATCTCCCATTTATCTCCTATGAGGTTATTTGGTGACTGGCTGTAGGTGTAAATGCAAGTATGAATGGTTGTCTGTCTTTGTCAGCCTCCCCGTGACCCTGAACAAGCCATTAAGGAAAATGGATGGATGGACATCACGCGTTAAAGGTTGTGTGGCTGTGCATCTTTGGGCCACTCCATAGACATTCCTTTAAGATCATTTGCAAATGTGTATTTGCGATTTCCCTATGGACAGCAAGCCTCCACAGACAGCAGACATTAACATCTCTGCCAAACTGACCCAATCTTCATGTAGACTCAGAAACAAAATAGTGTTTTTAATGGAAGGATCTGGGGGCGTCCAAGCCAGAAGTTACCACATCAGGTCGAAAGCTTGACATTTTTTTGTTTTGTGTGTGTGTGGTCTGTCTTTGGGGGTTTTTTGTCTCTCAGGGCTAGTCTTGTCAAGAGGTGTGCTGTGATGTCCTGAGGTGTTATTAGAAGGAGAACATCAGCCAACATGTGCTGGCAAATAGCAAATAAAAAAGACAATTTTTGGCCACACTAACAAAGTCTATATTCAGTAGCGTTGCCGTTCATTAGAACAGCTTCGTGTGTAGTCCTCTTTCCTGGAGGAGCTCAAGACACAAATGCAGGTGATCAGAATTAAAAAGGCAGCAGCCACTCTAGAATGGTTGTTAACCGGGGGAGTGTATTGAAGGGGAGATGGCCAAATTTAAATCACTGGGATACTGTTATTTGGTTGAGTCGCTGGGCTTTATAATTGCATCTTAATGATGTCTGTGTTCTTGCTATGCTCACATAATGTAATGCAACAGTGTTTTTACCCCTTTAAACAAAGTTCTGTGTTACACATAAAGAGAATTTTCACATTCTGCTGTTTCTTTCTTGATTTCTAACATTGTGAGAAAAAAAATAAAAGGTATACACAAAAGCATACACATATTTTATGATGCATTGGTCTCTGTTTGTCTCTCTCAGGTCATAAGTAGGTCATGTGGACAGTATGATGGAGTGTCTTCTTCAGCCTGATCAATACCTAATCACTGCTATTGACCCTGTGGAGCGGGCCTATTTCACAGCTAGAGGGGGTTCTTCTGTGTTTGTGTATGTGCATGAGGTTGTGCATGAGCATGTGCGTGTGTGCAATAACTCACCCTTACTTTGTTCCTACTTCTTTTTAAATGTCCTAATCACGATTAACATTAAGCCTTGTTTTATCTTCAATCATTAAGATATCTCTTTACTACAAGTATTCCTGATAGCCTGAAATTAATGAAAAATATAAAGTAATTCTCTTGAAGAACCAATAAAGCAAACAAACGATTATTCATATTTTTTTTACATTATTTCTAAAAAAAAAGATGTCTTTTTATAAAAAGGACATTTTATTGAACTTCCTTAATGTCTCTGATATCACCTAGTAATTATAGGAAACATCATGAAAAACTGTCATTGCTATGGTGAGATTTTATATGTGAGAAAAATATGTATTGAAGCAACTGACAAAACTAGTTATAAAGCAATTTTTAAGATGGTATTAGGAAAATTACACAAGGATACTCATGATAATTCCTTTCAACTATATAAGATCTTACTCAGTAGTGGAAGATTTAATTACTGGGTTGCTTTATAGATTTGTAACATCAGCATGTAATTCTACACAAGCACCTCTACCATATACCTAAAATTCTCAAGACCCAAAAAGAAAGAGAGCAGGAGCATGTGCGTAATTTACTTATTGGTATGCTAGTTTCTGAAGCAGCAGAGCAAACTGCAGCATCACTAATGCACTGCAGCAAACTGGGACTATGTATCTTTATGGAACTTTTGCATGCTATTTGAAGGCATACAATTTTTTCTGCGACTGTATATGCATGCTATAATTGACGTTTGTGTCTGAATGCTTGAACGTGCACATTCATGTAGTGGAGCTTGTGTATGCATGTGTGTGTGTGTGTTACAGTGCAAGCCTGTCTCACAGCTCTGTGGTGTCCTTGGGAATGCCCTTGGGCAGAGAGTGCAGCCCTCTGTTGCTGCATCGCACCACGCCGTCTGAGCACGTGCAGACGTCAGGACAACCAGACGCAGGAAGACAACCATTATCCTCAGCACCTGGAGAGGGGGGAGTAGAGAGAGTAGGATATTAACATGAGGTGGAGGAGGAGAGAGATGGATAAATAGAAGTGCAGAGAAAAGGCAACAAGGAGAGGAAAAGGGAGGAGAAAAACAGCTTTTGAAAAAAGTTAGGTCAAAACAGGGAGGGAGAAAGAGCAAAGAGAGAAAAAGGGACAGATAGAGAAACAGCTTGAACAATAAGACATTTGCTCAAATCAACTCAACGCTTTTTAGAAGTACACTATAATCTGCATGTAATGATCAGATATTTGTAAAAGCTACACAGATGTATTTCAACATATGGTTCAGCACATGCAGCTGGGTCACAGAGATTTTAAAAATCCTCAGACGATTCTGGGGAAAAAAAAACTAAAATGTGAGCAGATGTTGAAAGGATGACATGCAGTTGGAGCAACAAAATGAAAGCTGAAACCTCTACAGTCAGTTTTAACTCTACCTTGCATTGCAAAGCAAGGCGTGAATATCCTCCAATTAAAATGGAATTGTTTTATTTCTGCAAAAAGTCACATTAAAATTTGAATCCTTTTAATGACTTTTTCTTTTAGCTGTAAGAAATTTTGTTATTTCCCAAAATATAGCTGACTAAACATTTCTTGAGGCACTTTTTAGCCTTGCTGTCAAATTATTTAGCACAAAATGTTGTAAGATTTAAGTTCTGAATATTTGACTATACTCCACACACAGGCACAATAACACACAGTAGGTACAAAAAAAAACAATTGAGTGATTGTAATCATTTTACCATTAAGCGATAAGGAGGCTCAGAAACTAGTCTGGAGTGTTGTTCTTGGCTTGAAATACTCCCATTTCCTTGACTGGCATGTAAAGCTCACACTCACAGCTTTTATCTAGCAATGCAGTGTGTAAATAGTTGAACTGTGGTCCCAAATGTAAAACAAGCTGAGTTAAAACCATGATAAAGAATAATGAAGAGTGGACATGAAGCCAATCACAACACAACTTTTAATCTCAATATGTGTGTGCGTGTGTGTGTGTGTGCTTGAGTACTGGAGAGATCAGTAGGAACAGTAAAAAGAAAGGCCTAGTTTACACACATGTACAATTTGCTGTTGATTGAATGAATTGAATGCTGATTTAATACTCGCACGTGTCTAAATGCTTGTGCATCTACATCCTGAGTTTGCTGCACATTTAATTTCCTAAATAGCTGCCTCCCCCTGTCCTATGGCCATTTTCTCATTCACTTTGTAGTGTTCTAATTGTGCTAATGTCTAAATGTCAAGTAAATGGGCGCTTACCTTGCCGGTGAGTAGAGCCGAGCATGCATGTGTATCTGTGTGTCTAATCTGATGTGTGTACCTTGTGAGTCCACGGGGAGGTGTAGCCGTGGGCTGACTCACTCTACAGTTGGCTGATTGAACTAACATCTAAATGTGCGCTAAATATCTTCTCACAAATTCAATTAACTTTACCTTTCCCCAGGCTGCCTCTGGACACCTTAACAGCCATTTTACTCAACTATAAATAGACTGGACATGGGACCTCGGTTGACGGCGAGCTCGTGTGTAAGTGTGTGTGCCCCTTTGTTTCTGGTCATTTGTGAACCGCTTTGAGAATTACACCTTCAAGTGTAACCTTTTAGCATCACCAAGAGGTTATCCTTAATAGTATGTATTCCTGGCAGTCAGGGAGGATGCCTTCAAATCTCTTGAGCCAAAGAACAACTCATTTGAAGCTGGTAATGATCTAGATCCTAGATTTCGACTATCTCAACCTAAAATACAATAAATAGAATCTCGTTTAATTGAATTATATATTCTAACGGTTGATTCTACCATTTTGCATGAATGAGTTTACTAGAGCTGCAACTTTAGATTGAATTGAGATACATTTTGACATTTGCAAGGATATGAGGACATGGATTCATGTTTGTGTAGCTCAGTGAATGTTACTGTAGATTTGTGCGCGCGTGTGTGTGTGTGTGTGCGTGTGCGCGTGTGTGTGTGTGTGTGTGTGTGCAAGATGCAAGAATGAATATCAAGATCTGATAACATCTTAGAGTTTCCTTACTTGAACCAATCCAGCTAACGACTTTCCAAACTCATTTTCAGTAAATGGCTGCAGCACAGCTACAGGAAATTAGAAAAGTGTAATGAATTTAAAAAAAAAAAAAAAAAACTGAGGAGGGACAGAAAGAGACTGAAAGAGAGAAAGAGAGCAAAAGGGCGATCGAAAAAAGTTTAAAGTGTAAAAGCTACTCAGAAAGCAAAAGAGGGAAAATAAAGACAAATGTAATAAACGCGAGAGCCAAACCACACTTTGTCTATGGCGTCAAAGTTGGCGGCCAAGTCGACAGCCTAAGTTGCTATAGGCAGGCATCGTCGTGGTAACAACAACGTCACTGTAGCAACCACAAGCTGATGTCATCTAAGGCTGCCGTATGCCAGTGGTTACTGATCATTCTGTCCTCACAATACCCTGCTGAAGTGAGACTGAAGGCATGAAATGACAGAGTATCTGGTAATTCTGTTAAATCTGGATCACCGTTGTTCCAACCAAGTCTATCCCCATCCAAACCAGAAGGCTGCACATATCTGAGGATTTTGTGATATGAATATACATGCTAAGAACAATTTGTTTTGGTAGCAGTAGGCTTAGTCTGTGCTGTGATTAGGACTCAAGGGGGAGTGAGGTCAGACATCTGTTGTTAGGCTGTGGACAATCTTTGAATGTAGTGCTAATTAAGTGCCACGTATTTGTAATCATCTGTGTTCTCACGTTTTGTTTTTAGTGGATTAAACTGATTACAGATTCTGAACAGCACTACACAATGGATGACTCATGACACAACACACAAATCAAACTGTTATGGCAGTTAGCACACTGGCTGCAACAATTCAGTTTTAAAATCTCGTGACATTTGTCGCACGAACTGAAGGAAACATGTTCAGAAGTGTTTATTGTCGTTTTCACTGCCCAAATATATATTCGACATTATTACTGAATAAACAATTTTCCTACGTAGGGTTTCGAAAGTCAGGAAGACCCTCAGTTATTATTAGTATGGTTCAAGGACACTTTTAGTTCACCGTTCAGTTGCTTCACTCATCCTTTTATCTGCACAGGACACACAGCCGCTGACTGACACACGTCATTTTTTTCAGGTTTAAGGCCGTGACCTTTTTGTTTTTCTCACAGTCTGGTGTATTAGCTGTAACATCCTGTGTGGCTGACAAGACCAAACACCAAGAACTGTGGTTTCAATTCTATTTAACTAAAACAAAAACAAATACTTAGCTTATTGGCAAAGCATGGAAAATAAAAAAGAGTCTCACCATCGCACGTAAAGTCTGGGGTAGCCACATCCTGGATAGGAATCTCCTTCAGGAAGGCTGGCTTCTGACAGCGGGGATTTCCACTCACCACCCTGGTCTTCTTCAGCCATTGACCCAGCCAGGCCAAGTGACAATCGCACACATACGGGTTGGACAGAAGATTACTAAGAAGGAAGGAAGGAAATAAATAAATCAGGGTGAGTTTAAGAGAGAAAAATATACCCCAAAATGTGAATTCTCTTAAAATCCTACCGCACAAACTTACATAACATCCATTCTTACAATACGAGATATTTATCATCACAAACATTTTCCTCGACTTTGCATCCAGACAACTCGCACACAGCACATATTTACCCCATATTAGACCGTGACATACAAGCAGCGCAAGAAAATGACAGCGAGAAAAGCAACAACGACAAAACAGACTTTGTCATTTATTTTGGAAGCCGTTCGGAGGGATAATAACGGTAGTGCTTTATATGGTATTTTGGTGAGTGATACATTTGAATAAATTTAGATAGAAGACAAAGCAAGCCAAGGGCTAAAGGGGAAGGGGAAGGGAATGAGAAAAGGTTATCGGTTGTTTTTATTCATTTTGTAAAGAACGAGGGAGCTGGAGAGAGAAAAGGAAAAAGTGGCAGATTGAGAAACAGGGAAAAGGAGGAAGAAAAGAGAAAAGGTTATCTGCTCATTTTATTCATTTTTGATCACCACCTCTTGATGCATTTTGTTGCTTTTGTAACACAGTTCATGTAATATTTATGCTGAGCCATATTTAAACTGAAAAGGGTGGAAAGGACGCATTAGCAACACATACGAGACAGGCAGCATGCGTAAGCCAAAGCTGCTCTGGGCATCTAAAACCGTGTGGTACATCCAAGTTATAGGTTTGTTGTGGCTTTTTAAAAATAATTATTATCATTATTACGAGTTCATTCTTAAACGTGTGTCCGGTTCAGTTTAATCTCAATGTGTTGAATGCAAACATTAAAGGTAAGAACAAATCCTGGCAGTCATCTAATATTTGTGGGCAACTTTGTAACAGCTGAAGCTTGACAATGTTGCTGTCTGATTTTGTTTTGGCCCCTGGCATTTTCTTCTCAGCTCACTGCCAATGATTTAGATTCAACAGTGTTCAGCAATGTCTTTCAGAAATATCAACAGTGAGCTACACAGAAAAGGAGATTTAAGGATGCTGTTACAGTCGGTGGTGTACCTGAGAAAAGCAAAAAGAACATTGCTTTCTTTTTTCCTCCCTTACCCTCCACTGGTGAGAAAATTTATACTTTTTGGAAGTATAACCAGTAGAAAACCCCCGTGTTGTGTCTAAAGATGTGCAAGTGTCACATTGCTGTTCACTTTGTCCTCTGCTAAACTAATAAACCTAAATGCTGCTATATGTGCTATAATATTAATGGGGTGTTGCCACAGATAGGGACAAGTTATTTACTCATTTCCTTGTAATGAATTGACCTCACTGCATGGCGACTAAACCTAAGCTAAATCCCTTCCTTCCCTTTCAGCGTGTTAATCTTTTAATTACATGGACAAACTCTATAGGGAAACCAAGCACCAAGAATGGAGACAGCTATTCGAAAGAGCGGGAGTGAGAGAGAAATCGAGAAAAGATGAGGGAGGGGGGGGGATGAACAGAGAGTCTAGAAGTAAAAACTATCCATCTTTCTTTCATGCCAGACAGCAAGCAGATGTTTGAATACAAATCAAGTGTTACTACAAAGCCAATGAAAAACACGCTGAAACAAAGAATGAACGTGACAAAGGATGGAGGAAATTTGATATCTTATAATTATTAACGCTGAGAGATTCGGACTTTATGCAACAATAAATATATTTGTCCACATTTTCCCTTTCATGTCTTCCATCCTTGTTCCCAAAAGAGTCAGGCAGAAACGTGAATCAGAGATGACAGGTACACAGCAGGACAGAGAGCAAGAACAAAAGGTGGAACAAGGGAAGGAAGCACAGAGAGAAATAAAGACAGTAGAGAGGATGTGAGAAGACTTTTTCTTTTTTTTGCAGAGTCTGTCTACCTAGTGAGGAAAAAAAGAATCAACCTTTCATGTTTTATTAAGCTGATAAGATCTATTATTTACAACATGGGTGGTCAAGTGAAGAAGAAAAAAAACACTCATTCACTTCTCAGGCTTCCCAATCTCTTTGTCCTAAGAAATATTTTAGGTGATCAGTTAGTACTTATCATAGTTTTATTGGATTACAGTTATTATCTGCAGTTCTGTGCAAAGACTTAACACCAATCAGGATCACACAAATTAAAGCATGATTGGAAAAAAAAAAAAAAAACATGCACCAGGCAGATAAACGAATAAACAAATACACCAATTCTAGAATTCATGTCTTGTCGTAGCAGGTGTGAATCTTTGGGAAGATAACAGCAAGTTTGCAACTGCTCTTGTGTGCCAGTGTGGATGTGCAGATGCTGAAAAATATTTAACTTTGATAACAAATGCCCCGGGATACAGACCAATCTAGTCGATAATGATGGAGAGCATCTGTGAGGAGAATAGTGTCCAAAGACCAACATGTGTGCAAAACGTTGGGGCGGGAATGTGAGGTGTGTGTGTATAGCTTGGAAGACAACTCCCACAGCAAGGCTATGAAAAATTAGGGGATAGAGGGAGATAGTGAGAGGCATAAAGACAGAAGCAAAGACAAACAAGAAGGTGGTGATTGGGGGTGGGGTTGCAGTGAGACTGGAAAACAGACACAAACAGATAGTGACACAAATTGAGAGATGGGACAAATGATAGGATGGAAATGAAAAAGCAAAACAGGAAAATAAGTGACAAAAAGAAGAAGAAATGGTGACGGATGTGGCTTACATTGTGGACAGGGAGTGCAGGGTGGAGAATGATCCCGGGGCGATGCTGGAGATCCTGTTGTCATACAGTGACAGCAGACGGACGGAGCTCAGACCTGTAAAGGTACTGTTGTCAATACAGCTGATCTGGTTGCTCCGTAGCATGCTGGAAACACAAATGCAATAGATTAATAAATGAAAGCAAACACAATGCTTACTATTGGCTCTTTTTCACTATCAGTGTCACAAACTACATAAAGGTCAAGGCTTCAAATAATCCAGAGTTTCACTTTTCTAACCTACTTAATATGAAGTTAAAAAAACCCAAAAAAACTAATAAAATAAGGAAGGCTAGATACAAAGAGACAGCCCAGCGAGATAAACAAATACAACCCATAATGGCATGGACAAAAGATAAAAGAGAACGGAGTCGATTTAAACCAGTCCCTATAGGACAGCCGTGACAGACTCTGTAATATGACATTAGCCTTTGACATACAGTCATGTGGGATCATGCTAAGTGAGTTAGTTAGCATTAGCAATCTCTGGGACAAGCTAACCTAGTTAGCAAGGCTATTACTGGAGCAGGGAGCCCTCTTTACATAATACAGAGACAGCCATGATACCATTAGAGAGTCATTAGGCAGCACATATATACATGATAAGATTAGCTAGTCATTACTGAGTATACACAGACAACATTAGTTCATTATTTTATACAGTACCCTGTAACCCCTAATTGGACACTAGGCTCTTTAAAGTGGGTGTCCAAATTGGAGGAACAACAATATGCTGTCATTAGCCTTAATTTCAATGTGAGTGAGTAAACAATGCTTTCTCTTTGAGTCCGGGGAAGAAAAATGCACTACTAAATCAGGTGCTAATACAAATTGTACTCTGTTAGAAGGCTTTGACATACAGCTAGTATCAATGTTATACAAAAAAAAAAAAAGAAATAATTAAATAAAAACATATACTGACTGATCTTATAAAAGAAGAATAGCCTTCTTTTTAACCATGCACTCAGAGACCAGATCTTTCTAAATATCATCAGAGATGAAGATGAAGTAGTGGACTTGAAAGCCAAGAATAAATGTCATTATATAAATAAAGTTAAAAAAAAAAAACAAGAACTTTGAAATTAATTTGTCTTCTGTTGGTGATATGAATAACAGGGCTGCGTTGATTAGAGTGACAAATTCAATCAAAAGATTGGAAAAATATAAAATATGTCAAAGAGGACTGACGTTAAAAAACTGTCATTTGACTTCGATCTCAAAAACTATGTTAAATTCAAATGAATACTTTTGAATCGCATTTTCCACAATTTGGTTTACATATTTTTTTCGGAACAGGTGTCATTAACAAAAAAATGCATGTTCAAGCATTCTGTGCATAGATTATTTTCACACTCATGGGTGGGACTGCAACTGTAGATTGGCCCTTGTATTCAGTGGTGTGCAATTATTTGCCTACATCCTAGCATAAAATACATTTTCTGCACACAGACTCGTGTTTCCGTTACTTTCACTTCCATTATCCTAAAACCTATTCTAGCTTTAAATTAAGTTTTCGTGGTAAAATTTCAGTCTCGGCAATGGAGCTTATCACACAACAAGTTTGCACACATATACACTGCCGAGAACTATACTTACAGGGTTTTCAGGCCACTGAGGCCTCTGAACATGCGTCCCTGCAATCCAGTCAGCTTGTTCCCCGTTAGCAGCAGCTCCAAAACTCCACCTGCTCCATCAAAAGCCCCTTCGCGGATGTCTCTCAGTTTGTTGTTGCTCAGGTTGCTGCAGGAAAGATCACACAACATTCATAACATTTTTACTTTGTATATAGATATTCTACCTGTATGTGTTTGCTTTAACCATCATGCATGTTTTTCTAACACAACCGACAGGAAGGACAAAATAATGGAAATGCAGGCATGCGGCATTTTGAAGACACACACATGCATGCAAAGCCTTCCCAGTTTAATTGCAGCAATTAATAATGTCCCTTCAACTAATAAATGTTAACCGTATTTTCTTTCATCTTAATATCCTTCTCTTGGACAATAGATATTCAGATAACAGTCTGTCATCACTATATCTGATAAAACATACATAAAACTAAAAGAACCAAGAGGTACAAAACAGCTAAAAATTGCTCCTTTCTCTCTTGCATGGACACAATGAGAGAAATAAAAAGGGAGAGTGCTTGGCCTCAAAGACGATAATTGGGGATGATAGCTATCACACATACTGTAGTTTTCATTCATAGGTCAATTGTGTTTCCTGTTATCAGCTTTACTGAAAATTAGAGAAGGTAGAGGACGAGACTGGAAAGAGGTTTAAAAAAAAAAAGTATAAAACAAAAACAAAACAAAAAAAATCAAAAAAGTGTGTGACAGCAAATGTAAGGATAAGGTAAGGTGAGGAGAGGCGAGGAAAGGAGAATAGGAGGAAGGAATTGAGAGAAGGAAAATGGAAATGAGAGCTCGCCAATCTATATTGTCAGTGACACTGCTAGATGGTTAGCAATTTCCTCTCCAATAAATCAACTTCTGGTCTCTGCTCTGTCTTTCTCTATCTCTCCCTAACACACACACATGCACGCACACACACGCACAAGCACAAACCTAGAGTAGTTTGTAGATAAGAACTGACTGTAAATCTGAACGAAGGCCCATCTTCTATTTCCATTTAATATTTGCTTCCTGCGTACCTCCAATCCACCCTTCCCTTTTCTCCATCTCTGTGTTCCTCCCATCCTCTTGCCTGTCTTCAGTCACTCTTCTTCCGGTATCTCTTCTATTTCACTTTGCTCTTTTTTATCCTTCCATTCACCCTTGGCTCCTAGTTTCTTCTCTTTTTTCACATCATTTTAACACTTGCTTAATTCTGTCATGAATACTGAATCAATCTCATCATTTATTATCAAGCATGAGTAAAAAGACACACATACATATATATACATATATATATACACACACACACACACACACACACACACACACACACACATATATATATACACACACACACACACACACACACACACACACACACACATATATATATATATATATATATATATATATATATATATATATTATAATATGCT